>VDFB02189946.1:0-12492 GCA_007258455.2 Sequoia sempervirens
TGGGCTTAGATGGATAGCTTCGGGCAGATCTACCCATGCCACTCCTCATCTGTCTTCATTATTGCTTTTGTGATTATGATTATATTTTGGATATCTAGATATTAATGCTAATAGATATGTTGTTGATCTGGTGAATACAGATTCCAATCCAAGGTTATTGTATTAGAAGAACATTCATTTGGAAAGAGGAAACCCTAAACCTAATCAACAAGTGAATTCTAGGGAAAGCTCAGGTAAGGGACATTACAAAAGGATTTCAATTCCTCACTTTAAAAATTCAGCTTGCAACCCATCTATGTCCAACGCTTTACCATTTGTTAAATTCTTTATACCTTGTTTGATATCTTCTACTGAGAAGAGCTCCATTGATGTGCTATGGAAGGGGAATCTTTCCCTTGGCTCCTCTCATAAAGAAGCCTTGCATACTCTAACCATTGGACATCTGTTATATTATTCTCAATTTGTTTTCTCTTTTGTTGTAGCTCCCTCCAAAAACCTTTGAGGTTGTGTTTTCCAAGAGAAATTAACTCTTTCCTTCTTGTGTTTACATACTTATATTTTTTTGTTTGCACCAACTTTTCATATTTCTTCTTGCTTCCATTTCTCAACCCATTCTCTTTCAATGATCTTTTGGCAGCATCATACCATGGGTTAGCCGGAAAAGTGTTTGTAGCCCCTTTCTTTGGATGGGATCTTTTACAAGCATATAAGGCCTTATGAATTATAGGAATCAGAAGATTGTTGCAAATACAACCACTAGTCCCATTGGCAGCCTTGTCCCCTATGTTATTCTCTATTTCAAGAAAATGTTGCTCTAAAGCAACATTAAAGAGACCCTGATTTTCCTAATGCACAAGTATTTTACCTTTGGGAATAGTTTCATTTTGCTTGTGGTGGGCATGCTTGTCGTGCTAACTGTTTGAGACTATGCCAAGTTTAACAAAGGTGCATGATCAAATTTCATCTCAAGTTGACATTCCCGATCTCAAACTCCAAAACTCTACAAATAAAACTCTGAGAGCAAATTACGTAGTCCACCACACTTTGGCCATTATAAGTTTTGCAAGTGATATTACTAGAACTTGGCCAACCTTCCATGCCATTGCAAATAATCAAGTTATATAAGCTACAAACAGCTAATAGTTCTGCTCCAAAGTGTGATACATTCCCATTTCTGCCTTGTGATGTTCTTTCCCAAGGCTGATCTTCTTCCTCTTCCAGCCATAAAGAATTGTTGATTCCTCGATCCTCATTATTCAGCTGAAGAAATTGATTGTTAGTTGTCCTTGCATTGAAGTCACCAATTAGAACTATTTCCCCCAAGGTGCTAAATATAGAAAAGTCTTCTTTTAATGAGGCATATGAATCTTCACTATCTAACTTTCTCCTTTTATAGATCTTTGAGTTTTGTGGTGCAACGTAGCAAGCAACCAATCTGAAAGTAACCTCATTATCTGTTATTTGTAGCCATACGTATTGCATATTTGGGTCTTCTTTCTCGACTTTTACAATTCCACCCCAACTCTCTTTGATTAAAACTATTACACCCCCATGCCCTTTGCCTGTTTGACTCCTTTTATTCCAAACTGAAATTTTCTTATATCCTTCAAAATCTAGGACTTTGCAGCCATCATGTTCATGCATCTCAGTAAGAATAATAATGTCTTTCCCTGCTACTATGGGCCCCAAACCAAGTCCTCATCTCCATGGGTAACCTCTAAAATTCCAACTTACTATATGTAAATATTCCCATGGGCCCCTAATCCCTATTTCTTTTTTGATAAACGGTTGTTGATTTGAGCTGTCCCATTCTTCAACCATGCCCACTTTCCTTCATTCCTTGTTGTTTTCACTTTCTCCCATTCTTTCCTTTGTGCTTTTTGTTCGACAAAGATCAAATCTTCGTTAGGTAGATGTGTGTGCCTTTGAGTAACCCTCTATTCTTTAGAAATGCATTCTTGTCTTCTATAATCTTCATGATAATTCTTACATGCCTATCTCTTCCTCCCTCTATTTTCTTTCCAATTCTATTTGCTTGTTGAATATGCCTTGTCCACTTCATCTTGTCTCTAAGGAAATGTCTTGCTAAAATGTTGGTTCTCTCCTTCTCACCGAAGTCCCTCAGACCTTTGATAATGATATTTGCAGGCTTACTTTGCTTGTCCTTTTCTTCTCTTATTTGCATCTTGATTTGCTTTTCTATGATTTCTTTTGTTTGTTTGATGATCCGCTTACAACTTGTGACCATGATTTGGCCTCTTCTATGTAGTTTTTTAATTGGCTTTCTTTTATTTCCATGTCTACCAATGCTGATTGAATCTCCTTTATTTGAATCGTGTCTTCTCCCTTTGCCATTTATGTTTTCTTATTATTGATTGCTTTCAATTGATCTAATTCTTGTTTTAAGGTAAACAATTCTTGTTGTCCTCTTTCCATGTTATTATGTACGTTTAAGATTCGTTCTTTGAGTACCTTATTTTCTATTTCCAGTTTGCACCTAGACTCTATATCTTCCTTTACCCTGCTGTCTTCACACAGCCCCTTTGTTTCTAAAATTTCAAGCCTCTTTTTCATGCTCATGAGCTCCTCCACATATAACTCTGATGACCATATTAAAGGTGTGGATGTAGGGCTGTAAATGTCTTTATTTTCTTGAGGTATTTCTTCTCTAACACCTTTGCTTGTGGCGTGCCCTTTTGTTTTGTTCACCCTTGATTCAGAATTCTCCAAACTTCCCACCCAATTTTCATTTCCTTTGTTCTTATCTTGCACACTCTTCTTTTCTCCAATTTGAAATATCTTACTAGACGCCTTTGTATTATTAATGTGTACTTTTGGTAAAATCATAGAGAATTTTTTCTTTTTTTGCCTCAATTTTCGAGCCTACCTATGCCTTAGGATCCCTTTATATTGTTTGGCATTTATGAAGACCAGTTTTTCCTTTGTATGCCTTTGGGCTTCTGATATGCATGAGCTCCAAGCTCATGTTAAATCCCTTATTGAAGTATTGTTGTAAGAAGTTGCAAGCCCATTTGTTAAATGAAAGGTGTGTACCAAAGGAGATCTCAAACTCTATGGGTATAAGAAACTGACCACAGGACCACTCAACTGTGTTTGGGGTCCCCCTATATTTTTAGAATTGTTCACCACACACTCTACTATCCCCAAGGATTTTTGGTGTTTGTTTTCTTTTGAAGATTGTGCCTACTCTACAATGGACCCCTAGTATGCCAAAGCTAAATTTTCATTCAAAACCCCCTTTTTAACCATCATGTTTTGAACTATTTTGATTTGCCCAGATTTGTAAAAGAGACGAGAAATTACCTAAAAAAGAAGACAAAAAAATAACAGTGACAGTGTGGTTCAAACCTGTCCCTATTGGATTGCAACCTCTGACCCACATGGATGTTGGTTGCCTCTTTGTCTCCCCATGTTGTTTTGTGTTCAGCATCCACTGAATCTCTACCACCACTTTCCTTCCTTCCACGATTAAAAAATGCCCTGAGCAAATTTTAGGGCCTGCCTTCCACTGAGCAGGACCCCTAGTTGTCTGCCATAGCGCGCAACCCTAAACATTTTTCCACGTGCCAAGATTTTTGCCAATGCTATTAGCGTTTTCCTTCATGTTGTTGCCTTTATAATGCTACAAGCTTCAATACATCTAGAATCTAGATTCTAGAAGATAATAACAAAGAGTCAAAACCAAAACCATAGAGAAAAAAAAGCCAATTAGATACAAAAACTACAAACTTAGCTATATCCAAAAACTATAATCTAGAATATAGTAGTAATGTCGTGTACTAGCAAAAAAAAATTAAAGAGGATCGAATGATTCAAGACTTAAAGTGTGGAAAAGAATAATGCAATCCACTATGTTTTAATACCAACCATAACTAGAAAATACCACCGAGTTTTTAATTGTTGATATAAATGCTTAGCAATTAGGACCCAAAGTTGAAACATGAGCTATAATTTCAAGGAAAATAGAACCCAAAGAGAAAATGTGCATGTTAAATTAATAGCAAATAGGTCTCAAAGATGAAAATTATATTGCAAGTTCCAAGTGATCAGGACATAAATATAGGACATGTATTGTATATTCTAGATGATTAGAACATAATCACATGTATCATTTAAGGAAAAATGTGCTATTTGAAAGTTCGAAGAAATTGTGGGAGGGTAATTGAATGCGGGCAGGTGTGAATTATAGTAAATTTCCAACAATAAAGCAGTTGGTATGGTTCGCTATATTTGCTAATTGGTGAAGATTCACTACTAAAGTTTTTCATAGACACTAATCTGGTCAAACCACTCCTGCTTCCCATTAGTTCTTTTAGGGTCCATCACTTTATATATTGTTTTTTTCTTTTTGAAATGGGATTGGATGATTCATTGATGCTGCCTTACCACCAATGGTGGGGTTGTGATAGAAAAAGTTGAAGCCCAAACCCATATTTTCCTGAATAAGAAGGGATACAGATTTAAGCAACCCACACCTTATGGACCAACACATAAGTATAATGCAAAAGTTGCAATCTAACTTTTAACCCTATGTAAGTTAGAAAGACGAGCCGTAATTTTATGTATTCTTACTACAAAAGTAAATCATGTCATATCAGGAATATAGATTGTACAATGATCTTGGAGTATTCTTGTATGAATTCAGCGACCTAAGTTGTTGACCAGGAAGGTCACAAGAAAGCAGCAGAGAAATTGAATGTACCCATATATCAACAAGAGACATGTACATTTTCCAACATGCAGGCATTATAATTTTGTTTATCAACATATTGTTTGTGTAAATTGTGAATTTCAAGATACACTTGTTGAACAAAAGCATACACTAGTCCATCCATTCATCCATATTAGGTTATATACTCATAAATGTATGAGTAAATGTTTTTGTGTTATGCACATGCATACATTCATCAGTCCATCTATTAAGTCCTTTACTCATACACACATGGGAAATTAATAAATAATATTGCTGTGATTTTTACCTTGGAACATCAGGCCTATTAACCATTCGAGCGCTAATGTGATGAACATGGTCGTTGAAAACGGGAGTACCTTCAGGATTTACCAAAGACTGAAATGTACTAAACTCACCACCAGCAAGATCTTGAGCAGCAAACTCAATAATTCTGGATGTACTACCAAAGCCAGTAGTTTCAATATCAAACACAAAAACCGTTGCCTGCTGTCTTGAATTAATTTCTTCTGTATGCTTCAAAAGCATATCTCTGGCTTGATATGTTTTCAACGGTTTCAGTTGAGTATGCATGTCTTTACATGCTTTCAATTGACTTATTTCTTTTCCCTTTGTATGCTTCAGATGAGTATCCATACCTTGATGTGTTTTCAATCCATCAGAGTTGTGTTTGTTTTGTATCAGTTTCCCTTGGTTGTATACCTTTCTATCCGTCTCTTTGTTAGGTTGAGTACTGCTTGCTGTAATATTTCTTCCACTAATGTCATATTGCTTGTATGGCCAGAACCAAGATATTCTACTTCTAAAAATGTTTGATATATTCTGCACTTTATCTGACCCAAAACCCACAACAGATAAATTCTGAACCAAAGTAGAGTTCTTGACAAAGTAATCCATAGTTTAAAATGGACCTGTGAAACTAGGAAAGCAGCTCAAGTGACTTTTATGCTGGAGGCTCCTTCATGTCAAAGGGAATCTGCCCGGTCAAAGAAATCCTTCATATCCAGCCAGTCTACTTGTACCTAGAGAGATTGTCAATTATAAGAGAATGTAGCACACACTTAATAGTTATGAAAATTATTTTATATATGTAAAACTATTTTAGAATAAATGTTTCCATCATGCCCTTTCAATATGTCAAGTTCTGTAAAGTCCAGGAATCACAGGTCCACTTTTAGAAGATTTTGTCATTTCAAAAATAGCATTTGCAAAATTTTCAAGACAAAGCAAACAGATTTTAACCACTTACCAATAAGAGGAATATTTAAAGAAGAACATAATAAGAGAATTAAAGCTAGAAAGCCCATTTCATGAATGTGAATGAGATAGAGAACATACACTAATTTGACCATATGCAGATTTTAGAATAAAATCTACACCATAAACTTCAAACTATCAGCCATGGAAAGGAAAGATCTCCTTATTAAGGATCTTTACCATGCAACAGATTTTTTGTATAGTTTCTCTCATAACAAAGAACATCTGACTTAGAGAGATTATTTCCTGCTACACTGAGGATAAATGCACAGGTATTTACCTTGGGCATCAGGAATTATTACATCAGAAAATTTGCAATGAAGACATAATATACAGAATAAATGCTAGAGCTAACGCATCTTGCCAGATTATAAAGAATAAAGTTCAAAGAGTGTTCCTTACTAGAAGTAGTTTTAATGTGCTCTTTAAGGAGAAGATTATATGATTCAAAGAGAGAGAGAGAGTCAAAAGATATACAAAGAATTTGACATTGTTTCAATCCAGAAATAGCTCACTTGATGAAGAATAATTTCAACAATGTGAACACATTATACCAATTATGACTAGGATGGCCTGCATCAGCCAAAGCATTGACAATATGGATGGAAACTATTGAAAAACAAATCATGCAGGTGTCTATCTCTTTTTTTTGCAAACAAAGATATTGATGGAAGCCAAAGAGTTCAGATAGAAAACTAGCATAACTAATACCAATAGATACATGACCAAAGAGAAAGTATAAGGGCACAAATGAGGAGATTAAGAGAAGTTGCTAACTTGTGCTTAGCACACCTGACAAGTTTCCTAGAGCAAGCAAAGAAGCTTGCTGATTACATCAAACCCCCAAACTCTATTAGTAATGGAGAAGAAACTTTGGTAAATATCAATGGCCAAATTCATCTTTTGCAACAGGCCACAATTCAATGGGATAGTACCTACACCCAGCTAAGGGGCATATACAAAAACATTCTGCCTAGAGAGGAGAAAAAACATCTACCATTTTGCAAGCTACATTAGCAAATTTTGTTATTTTGAAGACAATCAACATTTTGAAGACTAGCGGACAAATCCAACACATCTTGAGGACAAAGCATGGGTTCAATAGGGATATAATGTTAGCAATGCAAAGCTGCATGGCAAGGAAGAAAAAGGTTAAAAGCACCACAACACATCCTGCACTTATGGCCAAATCACAACATCTAAGGGACATAGTAAGACAAAAGGACACACCCCTCTATGTAACAATGTATATATACACCGCAAGGTAAAAGATAGAATAGATGATATATACGAGATAGAGAATATGTAAATGTAAGGAGATAATCAATAAGATAGAAGAGAGAAAAATTTAAGTGAGAGATAGATGTAAGATAGAAGAGAAAGAAGGGCCGATATATGTGAATAAAAGATGTTATATTGATGTAAATATACTGCAACCTTATTTAATTGGGTGTACTGATTGGCATATGAATGTGATGAATGGTTGTGTATTTTTTTTAAATTACTTGCATTGTATTCTACCACACTTCATTGTAATCTATCGTGCTGATTCTAATCTTCTTACCCCTTTACACTGGGGTATAACTATAAACTACACTTTGAATAGCATAAGCACAGATCTTTGGTCTACACCCCCTCTCTCACTAACAATGGGTGCATGTCATTCCCTTGATTTTTGGGATTTTTGTGCCACCTTTGCCTTATCCTTATCCCCTTTGGATTTGAAAACTCAAAGGCTATATATTATAGTTCATTTCCTTTCATTCTCATCTAATTCAATTCAAATATTGGAATGTTGAATTTCTTGTCTTTTGATTGCATTTGATTTTATGTCATCGTAATGCTCTTTTGTTCCTAGGAAGATTTAATATTGCATGTTCATTATGAAATCTAACATGGGTCACGTAAAATCTGTAATGTGCCCTTCTCAATTGTGAGCAATTCAGTTGACCGTTGGCCTATTCCGGAGACCCGTAGGTTACTCGGAGGGTGAAGATTAGGGTTTCCTATTTTTGTGGAGGTTGTTGCTTGAAGTTTGGAGATTGGTTTGCGGATTCTTTCTAGGTTTTCAGAGAGCTTCGCAGTGGTATGACATGCATTGTGATCCGAGCAACTTCATGAATTTACTTTTTAATAAATTCTATTTCTGGCAGTGGTCCTATTGGCTTCGATATAGTTGGCTCTCTTCTTTAGCCAGTGCAATGGGTATTTTGAATTTTGGCCTTCGGGTACATTTTCTAGAGAGATAAGTTAAGTGATTTAAATAATGTTATATTTTAATGTTATGTTTTCTCATTAACCCCTTGGCCTAGCTTTATCACTTTATGTTGTTTTAAAAAGGGGGACTTCAAGGGTGATTATCTCATCAGGAGATAATTTATATTTTTCTAAGGCCAAATTATCTGTTGGAGAAGTGGGACGCCTACTTGAGGGAAAGATTAATTTTGATAAAGATGAAATATTTGCCTTATGAAAAAGGACGCCATCTTTGGAGGGAAAAGAGATGAAGTCAAATTTGAGTTTGGGCACCCTTCTTGAAGCTTCTAGAAGATTCTTCTCAAGTCTTTATAAGCAAGCCTCTGCTCTTCATTTGAAATCTTTTGTCTACCATATCGTTATGCTGCTGAATTGTTTCCAGGCATACACTTCGAGGAAAGCATACCTCCTAGCATTGGCTCATCTTCTTGCTTGAGAGATAGCAACTAGTTGAGATAATAGTTTGTAATGGAGTCCTTTGCATTTGTAGTTGGGTTTCTTGCATTTGTAGTTCAGTTTTAGCAAGTTAGTGAAGTTTTGGTGTTGCTGGTTTTGCCATAGCTGATTGTAAGTTTCACTCATATCTTCAAAAATAAAAATATTTTCATTCTAGGTATCTTTCCATTGTGTGTCTTTGATAGGGGCGACCCTTTGCCTAAAGTTGCAGATTTTTTGATGGAGAAATGAATTTTTAAGAAGTTGCCCTTCTTGAGGGCCATACCATTCTGTTCTGCCTGGCAAATGTTTAGAAAAAAAAATTACAAGTTTTTAGAGTCATTTTCTGATTAGAATCTGGTCGCCATCTTCTTAGTGTTCATTTGCATCAGATTTCACGTCATTTGGACAAGTCTAGAGAGAGTTATGAGCATTTTAGTGAGTTACAGTGTTGCTGGTTATGCATTTTCAGTCATTGTTCAGTCATATCACATTGTAAGATTTTTTCTTTGGGGTTGAGTTTGAGTATTGGAGTCTTGTTGTGCATTGGGAAGACATTATATAATATTGCAGCATTGATAGACTTCTAATTCAGTGTTCTTGGCAAGCAACTCTACTCATTGTAAGGCTGTTATAGTAGTACTGTTCAGCCATTTCTATTTCTTGCTAAGTTACATTGTATTCCCACGGTTGTGGAAGAGACTAGCCCTCACTCAGTCTTCTTTGTAATGCATTAGATCCTCATCATCATATGATAGCGCCTAGCTCACCTCAAGCTTGGAGTGCACATGCTTGATGAATAAGTTACTTTCAGCACTGCATTGTCATCAATAGAATCTCCACCATATGATAGCGCCATCCCCATCTTGAGTTTGGAGTGCACATGCTTGGTGTCGAGTTTACTTTCTAGCATTGCATTTCTTTTCATAGTACCTCCGCCATATGGTAGCACCATTCCCACTTTGGGTTGGAGAGCACATTCTTGGCATTGAGCTTCTTTCAGCACTGTAATACTTTCAAGTTGCTACTGACAACCCTCTTGCCATATGACAGCATCATTCTCATCTTGAGATTGAGTGTGCATTCTTGGCAAAGAGTTACTTTCCGATTGCTGGTTTTGGTCTAAGCTAACTTTAATGGGTGCTTATTGTGCTGGTGTGTTCATTCAATAATTGAAAAAAATTGGCCGGCACATTACAAAATCTGTTCAGGTCAACATTGGAACAAATGGCACCCCAAAAATACAATAATTCGTGATTATTGGGGGACAAAAGCATTAGCACAAGTTGTTGCGCTTTTGCATAAACATGCAAATATTTTCCCTAAAGGTAATCAAGAAATGAAAGGATTGCATCCTTCCCTAAGGGCAAAGCAGATCAAGCTAAAATCAGATGCAAAACCAATTAAAAAGTGACCATATCAGCCAAATCCAAATTTGTACACAAGAATCAAAGAAGAATTGATAAGATAATAGAATCCAGTGTAATTTTTCCAACTGATGAATTAGAATGGGCTATCCTAAGCTTATCTCTATGAAAAAAGGTGGGCACATAAGAATTTGCATTAACTATAGAGTACTAAATAATGCCTATGTAACTAACCCGTTCCCAAAGCCATTTATAGAAGAGATCTTCAAAGGTGTAGCTGGCTGGGAGGTATACGCCTTCACCGATAGATTTTCTAGATATCATCAAGTTCAAATTGAAGAGGTAGATAAAGAAAAAACCACTTTTGCAGCTGAGTGGAGAAGTTTTGCATACAAAGTAATGCCTTTCGAACTCAAGAATGCACTATCTATTTTCTCACACATAGTGGTAAGCGCATTTAAAGATTTCATGCATGATTCATTGCAAGTTTATTTGAATAACATGACAATGTATGGCATAGTAACAAATCACTTGGACAAATTGCAATTAATGTTTGACCAATGTCGCCAATTAAGCATCACGCTAAATTTACAGAAATGCACATTCGTGGCACATGGTAATCTACTAGGCCATGTCATTTGTAAGGAAGGTATGCTAGTAGATCTAGCAAAAGTATGCCCCTATTCTTCATTTGGCTAACCCCAAATCACAGCACAAAGTTTGCACATTTTTGGGACAAGTCAGCTACTACTACAAATTCATTAAGAACAATGTACACATTTTTGTGCCCCTAGAGGCCTTATTGTGAAAAGAAGAAACATGTCATTGGACAAATGCACATCAAACAGCATTTGACATGCTCAAAGAAAAGTTGGTGACTACACCAATTCTACAATTCCCAAATTGGACCAAGCCATTCCATGTCCATGTAGACACTTTATGTATGGTAATTGGAGTTGTTTATGCATAGTTGGGTGAAGGAAATATCAATCATCCAATCAACTTCGCAAGTAGAAAATTGGTAGTTGTTGAATGCAACTATACAACACAACACAAAGCCCTAGCAATGGCTTATGTACTGCAAAAATTCAAAATATATCTTCTAGCGATGGTTTATGCACTGCAAAAATTCAAACAATATCTTCTAGCCACTCCTTTTGTGTTCTTCACAAACCACCAAGCCCTCAAATATTTGGTAAATAAACCCATCCTTCATAAGCAGGTATTCTGATAGATCCTTTTCTTCCAAGAGTTTAATTTTTTCTATGTATGCCCAAGCAACCACCATGTTGACCTAGATCACTTGTCTCATATGGATACAAGAGAATCTAGTGCAACATCTACTGAAATAGGATCGCTAGATGCACAACTTTTTGCATCAAGGTAACCCCTAATGATGTGGAAGATATTGCCACTTTTCTTATTCTAGAAGCCAAGAAACTATACAGCTGCACAAAAGAAGCAATTGGCAATGCAAGTGACACAGTTTCAATGAGTTGGTGAACAACTCTACAAGTTGGGACTCAATGAAGTTATATGACGATATGTATCACAAGCTAAGGTCATTGAAGAGTGCCATGATGATCAAGTTGGAGGCCATTATCAAGGATAACTAAAAGAGCAAAAGATTTTGCAAGTAAGACTTTGGTGGCCTTCATTACATGAGGATGAATATAAATATGCTAGAAGCTGCAAAATCTGTCTATGCACAAGTAAACTTGACACAAAAGATGAGTTGCCACTCAACCTCATCATGGCCCAATAGCCATTGATTTTGATGGACCGATTCAACCTATAGCTCGTTGTTCTAGTGTGCACTACATTATTATTGCTATAGACTATCTAACCCATTGACCCGAGGCTAAACCAACATGTGATTGCATAGTGAAGACTATAGTGTAGTTCATTTTTGAAAACACTCTCACAAGGTTTGGCTACTCATTAAGCTTAACCAATGATTAATGGACACATTTCACTATGTCAACTATACAAGTGCTATTGTGCACCTTCATGATCCAATAACACAAGAACACACCATATCATCCACAAGCCAATGGGACTATTGAAGCCTTCAATAAGAACTAGAAAACAATGTATTCAAGGTGTGTGATGTGAGAAAGAATGATTGGATTGAAAGAATGTGTTTGCCTACGGAATGGAATTCAACTTTACGTACTACTGGCAAACGTGTAATATGCAGAACATAGGATCAAACAGTAAACTAAAGGATATCATAGTAAATGCCAGAAACTTTATTCATTCTCAGGAATATCATGTACAAAGAGTGTATCACAATGCGTACAACATAATTCATTCAGAATCATCACAACATAATAATCATCCCTAGCATAATCTCCCGACTACCCCAACCAACTACATATAACGCTCGGCGATGGTTAGACAACCAACCGACACGACGTTTCATAACAACATTACATTAACATTAATCTGACATGTTTTCCCGAG
>VDFB02189948.1:0-18770 GCA_007258455.2 Sequoia sempervirens
GAGTTGAGAATGCCAATCTCTCGGATTTTAATCCAGCAACTTCTTGATTACATTAAGCAAATTCTTATTTGTGGACTCTGCCAGTCCATTACCCTGGGGGTAATAGTTCGAAGAAAATTTCAAACTAATCCCATAATCAAATGCCCAGTTGCAAAACTTCAATGAAGTGAAAGTAGAACCATTGTCACAAACCAAAGCCTTGGGACAACTAAACCGAGTGATGATATGCTCTTCCAAGAACTTGATTACCGCATCTGACGTGCAATTCTTTAATGCTTGTGCTTCGGACCATCAGGTACAATAATCCGTTGCAGTCAAAATATATCTGTGTTGTGCTTAAGACAGTGGATTTATCATGCCAATAAAATCAAGTCCCCACATTGCAAATGGTTTCACTTTTGTGATTGGTTGTAGTGGCATGGTAGGATTATTTTCATGAGTTGCAGTAACTTGGCAGGTGTGGCAGGTTTTGACATGCTCATATGCATCTTTGAAAACAGAGGGCCAATAGTACCCTGCTCTTAGAATTTTGTAAGTCTGGCCTAACTTTCCTCCAGGTCATGTCTCGAACTTTGAATGCAAATGCTCCATGATTCTTTTAGCTTCATCATTTCCGACACATCTCAAGTAAATTCCTTCGTGACTCCTTCTATGGAGTACTGACCCTTAGAGCATATAGCATTGGCACTTGAGCCTGAAGGCTCGCTTCTGTGATGGGTTCATATGTGTAGGATACTTGTGATTTATCAAATATGCGATGACGTCATAATACCATTCTTTTGGGGAAGTATCAATCAATACATACGTCTGTTGTACTAAGCCAAGCCCTTCAATGGCCATTGTCTGATCTAAAGCTTGCCCACGAACTAGCTTCATTGGTTGTAACTCAATATCATATTGTTGGATAGTGGTGACCCACTTTCCTCTTCTCTCTCCTAGCTCATTTTCTATTAGGAGTGTCTTGACAGCTACATCAGGGATGATGGCAAAGACTTTACTCCTCAGGATATAGTGTCTAAACCTTTTGATGGCCTTTACCAATGCATAGGCCTGCTTTTCAATACTTGGGTACCTCAATTCTGCATCCTTGAGAGGTGAGCTCATGAAAGCTATGGGATGATTTTCTTTCTCTTCTGTTCTCTGGATAAGCATGGCAACACAAGAATGTTCCGATGCGAATGAGTATAAGTAGAAAGGCTTTGTATAGTTTGGACTAACCAGGACAAGAGCATCAATGATGGCCTGCTTAATTTCTTCAAATGCTTTCTTTGTTGGTAGTGTCCACTCCCTCTTGGAATGCTTATTTAACATCTCATTTAAAGGTTTGACTATCTCGGCAAAACTGGTGATAAATTTTATAACAAAATTGATCTTCCCAGAGAAAGATCTTATTTCCTTTTGGCTAGTGGGCAGATGGATTCTTGAGATTGCCTCTATGTGTTAAGGATCAATTAATATTCCCTTTTCAGTGATCAAGTGACCCAATAATTTTCCTTCGGTGACCCCAAAAAAGCACTTGTTTGGATTTAAGGAAATCCCATACCTCTGACATCTTTGAAATACCTTACCCAAATCTTCTATATGGTCTTCTCAATTTTTCGAAAACACTGTCAGATCATCCATATAGATGATTATACATTTTACAATTAAATCTCTAAAGGTGATGTCCATGGCCCTCTGAAATGTCGCTCCTGCATTAATTAACCCAATCGGCATTCTTTTGTAAGCAAAGATTCCCCATTTTGTTGTGAATGTCTTTTTCAATCTATCTTCATATTCCACAAGGACCCGGTTGTACCCAGAGTATTCGTTGAAAAAGCACATCATCCGCAAACCATTGACAATTCGTCACACCTCATCAGGCAATGGCAAAGGCTAATTGTCTTTTTCAGAGGCCCTTTTAAATTTCAGAAATCAACACATAGTCTGATTTCTCCATTTTTCTTTCGAACTAGGACGAAATTGGCAACCCATGTTGAGTGGTGCACTGGGAATATAATTTCAGTTGTTAATAACTTTTTGCCCTCCTGATGCATCAGTGGTTCCAATAATGGGTTAACAGGTCTCTGACGTTGCCTGACTGGCATACTTCCTGATCTGAGCGGAATAGTATGCGTGATGATGGAAGTATCGTAAGTCCTTAAATCCTCATAGCTCCATGCTATGATATCAGGAAACTGTCTCATGCTCTAAATTATTCCATCCTTCACTTCCGGTGTGCTAGTTCTTCCTATGCATACATTCTTCACCTTGTGCGCGGATCCCAGATTCACTTTTCCGTACTGGTCCCCTTCGATCCTTTGGCTCTTCATTTGATCAATTTGATCTTGGTCGCATATTCTTTCTAATTGTATCATCCCCCTCGGAATCATGTTTGTCCTTAGGTTCATAATGCCATCATCAACAAATTCAGCTTCTCTTTGTGTCTCCTCATCATCAATGACTTGTGCTGCAAAAACGTTTGAGCTTGCTAAAAATTCAAGAATGTGGTCATCATCCTCAAAAACTTGGAAATTTGTGATATTATCCAGAATCGATGATATTGATGATAGCTCCACTGTGAACTGACTTATACCCTCCATGGCTAGCGGCTCCATTGAACTGGCTGCCTGTGCGAAGGAATTTGCTACCTGATTGCTCGATCGGTTCATAGATTGAATGTTGAAAGCATCGAAGCTCTCAATAATGTCCCACACTCTTTTGCGGTAACAAGTCAATCTTTTGTTATGGCAGACATACTGCTTCCTCACCTACCTCACGACTATCTTTGAATCTCCAAGAGCATGCAATACTCTTGCTCCTTTCCTTAGTGCTAGCAGTAACCCATGAATCAATGATTCATATTCTGCTACATTATTCGTGCAAGGAAATTCTAGTCTGTGAGCAGCAAGATATACTTCTCCTTTCAGACTGATTAACTCAAAACCAACTCCAGCTCCTTTCTTTGATCGGGATCCATGAAACCTTAGGATCCAAACTTGTTCTTGTTGTGGGGCCTGTGGAGTCTGTGGGTTCACGTTCCCTTCTTGATGATCTTGTTCAGGTGCTATCTCTTGTATCTTTACTGAGGTGAAGCCATCAATGTGATTGACCTTTGCATGCTTTGAAAAGCCTAACATTTGCGGTATACTTCTTTGTACTTCTTCTATGGCTTTATGGCACATCTTACAAATGAACTCAGAATGAGCCGAGTTGTGGACTCGACACCAATTTGGCAGTAATAAATCTTGAATATGGATATTTTCATGCAATTCTGCCTTCATTTGGACACTTCTCCAGACAAAGTTTCTGAAACTTTAAGACATTCCTTCATCATTCTCGTGGGAGTTTTCCCCTTTTTCAATTAGCTCATTTGTGGAGTCAATCACCCGGTTACCTTCCTGAGTTGATCCATGCAACATGATAACTTCGTTTACCTTAGGCCTGTAAGTGCCTAAGTCTGTCTCTAGGAACAATATCTCATTGTTCTCCCCATATTCAGTAATCATCAGTTTGAGCCTCGGCGTGCTGTCAATCCTTATTTGGTTCAGGACTCCTTTCCACGGTAGCCACATGTGGGAAAAGTATGTAGAGATATATCCGTTTAACCTTCTTGACCAATCTCTACTCAAAAGCATATCGTACCCATCAGGAATATCCACCACTGAGATGTCTATACAACTTTGTATTCTCGGGTCCACTGCTAATTGCCTGTGGATGTTATTTAACTCTCCTATAACCGGGACTTTCGTCTTCTCTAACTAGGTAACTTTCTTGTTGGTTCTTGCAAGCCCAAGTCCTAACCTCTGGCAGACAGCTAGCAGCATCACGTTGCTTGAAGCACCGGAATCCACTAGGCACTGTAAACATCTGCCAAATATTTTGACCTATTAACAAAACGGGCTGCTCGCCTTTTCCTTTGCAAATAATTACGTGGTGTTTCTCCCGATCACAATATTCTGCTCTTTTCCTTTTTGTGTTCCAGAACAATTTGTCTTTTCAGCTGGGGTCTCAGGGTTGCTCATTTGCTAGGACTTCCTCTTGGAAAATGTCTATGTCCATACGAACTTCTTCTGGCGACATGTCTCTTTGATTGGAATTTCCAGACGATGTCTAGGTTATTCCTGCAACACTGGAAGTTTGTTGCGGACCATCAAATGTGTTGCTTGACATTTCTAATTCGGCAAGATTGGTATTGGCCGGAGCATTAGGTACTCCTATGTTTAGCACATTCTGTGAGATGTTTCTCGGAACAACTGGTTCAGTCAAACTGCGCAAAAGCATCTCTCGAATCTCAGGGATTCTCATCAACTCGATCAGAGGTAAGCTGACCTTCATTCTTTTAAATTCATCTAACACATATGAACTTAACCTCTTTAGTTCTTCTCTGGGACGATCCCTTGTTTGTGCTTGAGCCTGCTCTGCTTGAGGGCTTACTTGCCTTGTTTGTTCCGCTTGTGGAACAACAACTTGTCTTGTTTGTTCTGTTTGAGGAACAGTAGCTTGTCTCATTCCATTTGGCTGAGCATTCTGCTGGTGATATTCAGT
Source organism: Sequoia sempervirens (assembly GCA_007258455.2). Classification (NCBI taxonomy): domain Eukaryota; kingdom Viridiplantae; phylum Streptophyta; class Pinopsida; order Cupressales; family Cupressaceae; genus Sequoia; species Sequoia sempervirens. The sequence goes on from VDFB02189948.1 coordinate 4,528, forward strand.
TGAATCTCTGGGAAGAGATGGCATATTGGTAGCATTTGGATTTCGTGGGGTCTGGAAATTGTTTGGAGGAATAGATGTAGTTAAACGTTCATTTTGGCAATTATTCCTCTGGTATATCCTGAATGGATTTCCAAACGCTTGCTAGAGCACTTCTCTAGTTCCTTCTACCAATATACTGTTATGCAGTGGAGCGAAATTATAACCATTGACTGTAGATGGCTGGCTAGACGGGTCTTGAGTTTTCGGCCCATCTCGATATCGTGGCGCCTCCACTGGGCCATTTGCAAATGCGGATGGAAATCTTTGATTATGCTGATACTGTGGGTATTCTTGGGGTGGAAATCGGACACTCTCAATCACGAGGGCCTAATCATATCTTGGTGCAGGAACTAATTCGTATCCAGTTACTGGAGGATCTTCTACCTCTGAATTCCTCCTTCCGCTTTTGAAAATATCTTTGGCTACTTGGAACTCGCGACAGTGCAACTCAGAATGTTGATCTGTGTTGTGCAGCCTACACCATCCTGATAATGCTGCTTCGGCTAGGAACAGCTTGTCTGCGGGACGATTGTCAGCAAGCGGATTATCCAAGGGTGATGGTACAGTACCGTTGTTAGGCCTAGCGTTCCAGGTCTTCTTTTGGAAGCCTGAATTGTTATTCCGGAAACCCTGATTATTCCCTTGATAGTTCTAATTGTCCCTTGGATAATTCTGATTGTCTCTCTAATATCCAGAATGACCTTGACCTTGGTAATTCCCTTGAGGTGGCTGATAGCTCTTTTGAAAATTACAGCTTATTAGTATGACCTTTCAGACAGACTCACGACAAATTTTCGATCTTCAGTTCATTCATTCCTCATTCATTCTTCATTCTTGCCAGATCGGTCCGACCGGGCATTGTCGGTGGTGGTACCCGGGACACAGTGAAATTTCCCCAGGCAAGACCATCTGATTAGCCACAGACCACCATCATAGCAACCCGATGAGCCAACGCCCCGACCTGAACTTCGTCACGGCCTACACCGAGCGTGACCCGACCCGATACCTGGTTCCAGATCATCATCGTCGCACCGCCGCGGTGATATGCCCCTTAACCGCCGGAAGGGGTTCACGATTCACAACCATACGCCAAAGATGATCCAAAGCTCGCATTGGCAGCGTCGTCGATTGTCCAATCGGCGGGCGATCTCTTAACTGTACAGGCCCATGGAATCGTTGTTGAACGCAAGCACTGTTCGTGTTCTGTCTTCACTCACTTAACATAGGCAATTTCCAAGTGAAGAGACAAGAACACAGTCCAATTACCACACCAACAAATGCATTCCACAGAGCCTATACTGTGTTAAGAGATACTTATGAGTTGGACAATGCAGCAAAGATCACCAATCTATGAAGCTTTGGACTGCTCTACCGCTTATGTTTGTATCAACGACCTGGCTTCCCGGCCGATTTAAAGCAAGCATATGCTGCAGCACTACGGCCAATAATGGTTCAGAGAATGCTCAGGTCCACCTAATTACGAGAAAATGCAGCCGCCCAAAACCAAGTTCAAGATATTAACGAGCATTGGCCCATTAGACACCTATGATGAACCCAGTCCCGTACGCAAGTAATCAAACGGTCCTGCACATAGGGATGCCTATGTCCCAAATACCACCACCTCAACCAATATACCTTAAGAATGCGACGACTTTGACCCGAACTCAAGAAGAGAAGAATGAAATGAAGGAATTGATTGAACATGTCAAGAAGTTGTCGACTAAAGTCACATGTCTTAAAGGTCAAACCAGACACCTATGATGAACCCAGTCCCGTACGCAAGTAATCAAACGGTCCTGCACATAGGGATGCCTATGTCCCAAATACCACCACCTCAACCAATATACCTTAAGAATGCGACGACTTTGACCCGAACTCAAGAAGAGAAGAATGAAATGAAGGAATTGATTGAACATGTCAAGAAGTCGTCGACTAAAGTCACATGTCTTAAAGGTCAAACCAGCCAAATACATAATTTTCAAAAGAGCTATTAGCCACCTCAAGGGAATTACCAAGGTCAAGGTCATTCCGGATATCAGAGCGACAATCAGAATTATCCAAGGGACAATTAGAACTATGAAGGGAATAATTAGGATTTTCGATATAACAATTCAGGTTTCCAAAAGAAGACCTGGAACACTAGGCCTAACAACGGTATTGTACCGTCACCATTGGATAATCCGCCTGCTGACAATCATCCCGCAAACAAGGTGTTCCTAGCCGAAGCAGCATTATCAGGATGCTGCAGGCTGCACAACACAGATCAACATTCTGAGTTGGATTGGTGCCAGTTCCACGTAGTCGCAGATATTTTCAAAAGCGAAAGGAGAAATTCAAAGGTAGAAGATCCTCCAGGACCTAGATACGAATTAGTTCCTGCACCAAGATATGATCAAGCCCTCGCGATTGACAGTGTCTGATTTCCACCCCAAGAATACCCACAATATCAGCATAATCAAAGATTTCCACCCGCTCTACAAATGGCCCAGTCGAGGGGCCACAATATCAAGTGGGTCGGAAACACAAGACCCGTCTAGCAAGCCATCTACAGTCAATGGTTATAATTTCCCTCCACTCCATAATAGTATATTGATAGAAGGAACCAGAGAAGTGCTCGCGCAAGCGTCTAGAAATCCATTTAGGATATACTAGAGGAATAATCGCCAAAATAAACCTTTGACTACTTCTATTCCTCCAAACAATTTCTAGACCCCACCAAATCCAAATGCTACCAATATGCCATCTCTTCCCAGAGATTCTCTAGAATATCGCCAGCAAAATGCTCAGCCAAATGGAATGCGACAAGCTACTATTCCACAAATAGAACAAACAAGACAAGATGTTGTTCCACAAGCAAAACAAACCAGGCAAGTAAGCCCTCAAACAGAGCAGGCTCAAGCACAAACAAGGGATCATCCCAGAGAAGAACTAAAGACGTTAAGTTCCTATGTGTTAGAAGAATTTAAAAGAATGAAGGTCAGCTTACCTCTGATCGAGTTGATGAGAATCCCTGAGATTCGAGAGACGCTTTTGGGCAGTTTGACTGAAGCTGTTGTTCCGAGAAACATCCCACAGAATGTGCTAAACAGAGGAGTACCTACTGCTCCGGCTAATACCAATCTTGCCGAATTAGAAATATCTTACAACACATTTTATGCTCCACAACAACCTTCCAGTGTTGCAGGAATAACCCAAACAAAGTCTGGAAATTCCAATCAAAGAGACATGTCGCAAGAAATTCTTATGAACACAGACATTTTCCACAAGGAAGTCCTAGCAAATGAGCAACCACAGACCCCACTGAAAGGACAAATTGTTCCTGGAACACAAAAGGAAAAGAACCGAGATATTGGCAATCAGGAGAAACACAAGATGATCATTTACCAAGGAAAACACGAGCCCACCCCGTTTTTATTGTCAGTCAAAATATTTGGCAAGATGATACACAATTGCCTAGTGGATTTCGGTGCTTCAAGCAACGTGATGCTACTAGTTGTCTGCCAGAGGTTAGGACTTGCGCCTCCAAGAACCAACAAGAAAGTTACCCAGTCAAACAAGACGGAAGTCCCGGTTATGGGAGAGCTAAATAACATCCACATGCAATTAGCAGCGGACCCGAGAATACAAAGTTGTATAGACATCTCAGTAGTGGATATTCCTGATGGGTACGGCACGCTTTTGAGTAGAGATTGGTCAAGAAGGCTAAACGGATATATCTCTACATAATTTTCCCACATGTGGCTACCGTGGAAAGGAGTCCCGAACCAAACAAGGATTGACAGCACGCCGAGGCTCAAGCTGATGATTACTGAATATGGGGAGAACAATGAGATATTGTTCCTAGAGACAGACTTAGGCACTTACAGGCCTAAGGTAAACGAAGTTATCATGTTGCATGGATCAACTTAGGAAGGTAACCGGGTGACTGACTCCACAAATGAGCTAATTGAAAAAGGTGAAAGCTCCCACGAGAATGATGAAGGAATGTCTTAAAGTTTCAGAAACTTTGTCTGGAGAAGTGTCCAAATGAAGGCAGAATTGCATGAAAATATCCATATTCAAGATTTATTACTGCCAAACTAGTGTCGAGTCCACAACTCGGCTCATTTTGAGTTCATTTGTAAGATGTGCCATAAAGCCATAGAAGAAGTACAAAGAAGTATTCCGCAAAACATTAGGCTTTTCAAACCATGCAGAGGTCAATCACATTGATGGCTTCACCTCAGTAAAGATACAAGAGATAGCACCTGAACAAGATCGTCAAGAAGGGAACGTGAACCCACCCACTCCACAAGCCCCACAACAAGAACAAGTTTGGATCCTAAGGTTTCATGGATCTCGATCAAAGAAAGGAGCTGGAGTTGGTTTTGAGTTAATCAGTCTGAAAGGAGAAGTATATCTTGCTGCTCACAAACTAGAATTTCCTTGCACGACTAATGTAGCAGAATATGAATCATTGATTCATGGGTTACTACTAGCACTAAGGAAAGGAGCAAGAGTATTGCATGCTCTTGGAGATTCAGAGATAGTCGTGAGGTAGGTGAGGAAGCAGTATGTCTGCCATAACAAAAGATTGACTTGTTACCGCAAAAGAGTGTGGGATATTATTGAGAGCTTCGATGCTTTCAACATTCAATCTATGAACCGATCGAGCAATCCGGTAGCAAATTCCTTGGCACACGCAGCCAGTTCACTGCAGCCGCTAGCCATGGAGGGTATAAGTCAGTTCACAGTGGAGCTATCATCAATACCATCGATTCCAGATAATATCACAAATTTCCAAGTTTTTCAGGACGATGACCACATTCGCGAATTTTTAACAAGCTCAATCGTTTTTGCAGCACAAGTCAGCACAGGTCATTAATGAAGGGGAGACACAAAGAGAAGCTGTATTTGATGATCATGGCATCATGAACCTAACGAGAAACATCATTCTGAGGGGGATGATACAATTGGAAAGAATATTTGACCAAGATCAAATTGATCAAATGAACAGCCAAAAGATCGAAGGGGACGTGTACGAAAAAGTGAATCTGGGATCCGCGCACAAGGTAAAGAATGTATGCATAGGAAGAACTTGCACACGGGAAGAGAAGGATGGAATAATTCAGAGCATGAGACAGTTTCCTAATATCATAGCATGGAGCTATGAGGATTTAAGGACTTACGATACTTCCATCATCACACATACTATTCCGCTCAGACCAGGAAGTAAGCCATTCAAGGAGCGTCACAGACCTATTAACCCATTATTCGAACCACACATCCATCAGGAGGTCAAAAAGTTATTAACAGCTGGAATTATATTCCCAGTGCGCCACTCAACGTTGGTCGCCAATCTCATCCCAGTTCAAAAGAAAAATGGAGAAATCAAACTATCTGTTGATTTCCGAAATTTAAACAGGGCCTCCAAAAAAAGACAATTATCCTTTGCAATCGCTCAATGAGGTGTTACAAATTGTCAATGGTTCGCGGATGATGTCCTTTTTGGAAGGATACTCTGCATACAACAAGGTCCTTGTGCAATATGAAGATAGATTGAAAATGGCATTCACAACAAAATGGGGAACCTTTGCTTACAAAAAATGTCGATTGGGTTAATTTATGCAGGAGCCACATTTCAGAGGGCCATGGACATTGCCTTAAGAGATTTAATTGGAAAATGTATAATCATCTATATGGATGATCTGACAGTGTTTTCGAAAAAGAGAGAAGACCATATAGAAGATCTGGGGAAGGTATTTCAAAGATGTCAGAGGTATGGGATTTCCTTAAATCCAATGAAGTGCATCTTTGGGGTCACCGAAGGAAAATTATTGGGTCACTTGATCACTGAAAAGGGAATATTAATTAATCCTAAACACATAGAGGCAATCTCAAGAATCCATCTGCCTACTAGCCAAAAGGAACTAAGATCTTTCTCCAGGAAGATCAATTTTGTCAGAAAATTTATCACCGGTTTTGCCAAGATAGTCAAACCTTTAAATGAGATGTTAAAGAAGGATGCCAAAATGGAGTGGACACTACCGACAAAGAAAGCATTTGAAGAAATTAAGCAGGCCATCGGTGATGCTCTTGTCCTGGTTAGTCCAAACTATACAGAGCCTTTCTACTTATACTCATTAGCATTGCAACATTCTTGTGTCGCCATGCTTACCCAGAGAATAGAATAGAAAGACGAACATCCCATAGCTTTCATGAGCTCACCTCTCAAGGATGCAGAATTGAGGTACCCAAGTATTGAAAAGCAGGCCTATGCAATGGTAAAGGCCATCAAAAGGTTTAGACACTATATCCTGAGGAGTAAAGTCTTCACCATCATCCTTGATGCAACTGTCAAGACACTCCTAATGCAAAATGAGCTAGGAGAGAGAAGAGGAAAGTGGGTCACCACTATCCAACAATATGATATTGACTTACAACTAATCAAGCTAGTTCGTGGGCAAGCTTTAGATCAGACAATGGCCATTGAAGGGCCTGGCTTAGTACAACAGATGTATCTATTGACTGATACATCCCCAGAAGAATGGTATTATGACATCATCCCATATTTGATAAATCACAAGTATCCTACACAGATGAACCCAGCACAGAAGTGAGCCTTCAAGCTCAAGTGCCAACGCTATATGCTCCAAGGGTCAGTACTCCATAGAAGGAATCACGAAGGAATTTACTCGAGATGTGTCAAAAATAATGATGCTAAAAGAATCATGGAGCATTTCCATTGAAAGTTCGAGACAGGACATGGACGAAGTCAGGCCACGACTTACCAAATTGTAAGAGCAGGGTACTATTGGCCCTCTGTTTTCAAAGATGCATATGAGCATGTCAAAACCTGCCACACCTGCCAAGTTACTGCAACTCGTGAAAAGAATCCTGCCATGCCACTACAACCAATCACAGAAGTACCTCGAGAAGGGGACATTACAGCAACGGATTATTGTACCTGATGGTCTGAAGCACAAGCATTAAAGAATTGCACGTCAGATGCGGTAATCAAGTTCTTGGAAGAGCATATCATCACTAGGTTTAGTTGTCCCAAGGCTTTGGTTTGTGACAATGGTTCTACTTTCACTTCATTGAAGTTTTGCAACTGGGCATTTGATTATGGGATCACTATGAAATTTTCTTTGAACTATTACCCCCAGGGTAATGGGCTGGCAGAGTCCACGAATAAAAATTTGCTCAAAGTAATCAAGAAGTTGCTCTATCAAAATCTGAGAGGTTGGCATTCTCAACTCAGGTTTGCTCTATGGGCTAACAGAACAAGAGCCAAGAGGTCATTTGGAACCTCTTCGTATCACTTAGTCTATGGGCAAGACCCCGTCTTTCCCATCCAACTGATGATTCTAACTCTAAGATTCATGCAAGAATACCTGGACCCGGATGATAGTGTCCAAATCCGTCTTTCACAGTTATTGTTACTAGAAGAACAGAGAGATCAAGCTCTCGAGAATTTTGCTAAACACCAAGGGGTTGTCAAACGATGGTTTGATAGACGTGCAATAAAGTCCTTCAGAATCTTCGACCCGGTCCTAAATTGGGACAAAGCTCACGAACAAAGAGGATATCATGATAAATTTGACAACTTATGGAAAGGACCTTATCAAATTGCTGAAATATTGGGGGAAAATGCATTCAGGTTAACAACTTTGATAGGGGAAGACATCCCGCTGCCCGTCAATGGGCAGTTTCTAAATCATTATTTTCAGCCCTGAGTTCATTGTTGGAACTTGCGTGTACATAGTTAGAGTAGTTGCTTTTTGTTTTGTTCTCGCTTTCCTTAGATTAGTCGTTTTGTTTTATTAGTTTAGTTGTCTTTCGTTTTCCTAGTTTAGTTTGCTTTCTTTAGATTAGTTTTCTTTCGTTTTGCTTTGGCTAGTTTTTCAATAAGGAGGGTTTCCCATTTTGCGAGAAAGGTGATGTTGCTTACATGCACACTCTGGACTGACCTCACTAAGGTATGTTATGAATATTCCTTGGGTAAATATTTATGGAAAATCTTCGAATCCTAGGTTAATTGTTTCTGAAGTATCTTGAGGTTAAGGTTAGTACTTGACTGGAAAGGAAATCATCTATTGTGTCTTGACACTGAATCTTACAGTTATTACATCTTACACACTTAAAGAATTCTCTGAGCCATTATGGTCTCCTAGGCGAAGTTGTTGGCTAAACTATAAAGAATAATCAAAAGTCTTACTTCAGCGCCACTATAATGCTTAAACCCATGTGAGCTTCATTGCTTACAGGCCAAAGTGTGGAGACAATATATGAAATTGTTGCGTTAGACTATTTCCGATAATAAAAGCTCTTATGCATGATTTGCTTTGAATCACTTTTATTGTCAAGTAGTGTGCAAGGTTGCATAAACTTCTTCAACCATAGATTAGAATTAGATTACAATTAGAAGAGAATTTGCTTTGGATGTTTGTTAAGTGAATGCAAGATTTGATCATATAGATTAATGGTGAAATATTGCTCATACTTTCTTCGGATGGATGATTTTCATTCGATGCGTAAAGTTAGCCTGAGCTCGTGATTGTGGATGCTTAACTTGGGTCTTATTCGAGGCATGAAAAATATAATCACACCCTTTGAAGATTGCACCCACTTTGCGTAGTTGTCCCAGGGAGGCGAAACAAAGCATGGTTACTCATTTAACTTGATCTTTATTGTCTCTTGAATTCCTATGCATAGATTAGATCTTCTAAACCCTTTTTTTTTTTTGCCTTTTTTTTTAGATCCAAACTAAAAGTCCCAACCAAAAAAGCCTTTAATGATAAATTCGTCTAAGTCCCAAACTTGTAAGAAATTCTTTGACGTAAGTCCCTTTGTGTATTACCAGCATATCACAACACCCATTGAGCTTATCCACATGTCATGACCTGACGAAAGAAACCTTGGAGTTGCCTTATGATCTTCTCGCAATCTTAGCATACGTAGTGACTTTTTTCAAGAGAGGATAGAGTGTCTTTGGACATTTTATTTTGTGTGTTCGATGGATGATAAAACGTACACCAATAGGTACATGTGTTGTCACATGGAAAAGCAAGAAGCAGCAGGCAGTTGCTCTTTTGTCGACCGAAGCATAGTATCGAGGAACAGTTAAGGCAGCATGTGAGTCAGTGTGGCTTCGAAGGATGCTTGTTGACATGCAGATGTCTCAAGTAGGTCCTTGACCCTTATTTTGTGATAATCAAGGGGTTCTCAAACTTGCTAAGAATCCTTTCTTCCATGTGTAACATCCAACTAATCTACGGTTAAGAAGAGTTAACTGGTAACTACCATCAGCTGAACTGAAACTAATTGTTTTCAAGGGATCAAGAGTTTTCCAATGTTTCTAACTGATTTTTCAAAAACAGTTTCAAATTATCATGAAATAAATAACTACCATTCTAGGGTTTACATACAACGGTTATCTAAATTTTCTACATCTAACTTGCAGAATTCAACTAAGCAGTATAATTTAACAATAACTAACAAGTAACGATAATTTCAGCTAAAAGGACATTGCTCAAAATTCAAGATGAATATTATTTCAACAAATAGTAAACATTCAGATCTTTGTACCTGGAAATAGAGCGAGAAGAGAAATTTTACATTTGACTCCATCTTCATTGGCAATACTATTCAGAAAGGAAAAGAAATCATCATCAGGGGCTTTACCGCCCAACCAAGACCTGCCGGTCTCCCGAGTTTCTTCAACTGAAGAACCCGCCCTTCACGAGGTCAATTAACGAGGATCAATTGTTATCAGTTCTCTGAGCCTGATGTCCACGAACCTATACCACTGATCGATCCTCCCTCTATAGGTACCTCCTATCAGAAGAATCATCCTGATCAGGGTATATCTGGCCATGGAAGCTGACATTGCCAAACGGGCATCTACCTTGGCTAAGGATTTTTCTATTAATTATTTGTGGCATCATTGTGCCGTCAGCACGCATCCTTGCTCATTAAGTTTACACTAGGTATGTTTCAGATTTCTATATTCAAGAACATCAAATATTCAAGTTCAAGTTCTTACTGTTGTTAATAATCTCATTGGTTCAAATAAGAATTTATCGATTATCCTTCAGAAAGAGATAATGTTCAAATCTGATAGAAATACCCTACTAGTCTTCGTGACAGTCCAGGATTAGGGTTTTATGTTTGTAATAAAATTGTTCCAGATTTATATAAAGAAATTATATATAGTCTCGGCTAGATTCTGTTCTGGTGAACCGTTCAGATCATCTAAAAAAAATTAAAGATTAAGAAGCACGCAGGAACCAGTTACCATTTCATGGGATTGACGAAAGTTTATCAGTCATAAGACGCAGGAAGCTTCCTTGGCCGTCGCTATTGGATAAAGATAGTGTGAGGGTAACAAAATGACAAGGAGGAAAACGCTGTTTCAAGTTCTTACTACTGAACTAAGACCTTGGCTAAGGAAGAATAGACGGCATTCTTAATCAGAACAAGAGTTACGGGTCAAACTTGGACTGACGAAAAAAATTACAACCATAGAGTTCAAACCGAGACCAGATTGAGAAAAAAATGGTAGATATAATCTAAAAGAAGATCAATGCGAATTATTCTCATATTCGACCATTATGCAGAAGAAATTATTTAAATAAAAATACCACGCATGTGAGATGGAAGAGAAATTTGGTTATGCACGTGCCTGATAAAGTTATTTGATGTTGCCACTGGCCCGTATCCTGTCTTACTCGCTTCCCGAAAGCGAATCGCGAGCCACCGGAGATTTCCTCGGAGGAGTAGAGGAAGAGAAAGGCGTTTGAAGATTTCCTTCGCTTCAGACAAATTTTCCCCACCCGATTCCAGCGGAAAGAACAACAGAACACAGGAAATGACCGAACCCTAACCTTGGCGGAAGATTTTGGTATCTCCTATCCGGCTCAAACGACGAAGACCAAAAGAAAAATATTGAAAGAACCGATGGAATCCCCTTTCCCAGCTGAGGTCGATGTTTAAATGGATGCCCATTCGCCTTCCCCATCGAGCCTCTTGAATGCAGGGCGTTACCATGCAAGCCGATGCTCTGGTGATGCGTTTTGGTTTCCATTCATCGGCTCTTCTCTCTCTCCTTACCCCGCGCAACCACTACCAAATGCGTTTCTTTCATTTGGCCGCTTAACTATATTTCGCCCTAATTAGATTCGGGCTTTAATTTATTTGAAATCTTTAAAAGTTGTTATCATAATATTTATAATTCCTTATAAAGTGAAAATATCAAAAGTTTTCTTTTTAAGGTTTATTATTTATTATTTATTTTACCAAGGCCAAGATCCTTTTGTGTCGTCATTTGCTTCCCAGAGTTTGACAACAATCGGATCCTCGTCAACCGTGTCCTCTCCCTGATGACAATCCCTTTTCTTTTCTTGTGTTGATGGTCCTGCAATCACTTGACACCAAAAGCCAAAGTTAGACTATTCTTATCATATTGTTTCTCATTGATATACGTAACAACATCATCTATAGTTGTATTTACGCAATTAAATAATCATCCATCATTTCATTCATTTGCCAAGAGATAAAATAAACTAGAACAATTATTAAATCCTTTAATTCATATTCATAAGAAGGATAATGTTTCAATAACGGAAATAACGACCATGTCATCAATACCATAACTTATTAAGTTCTAGGAGGATTGTGACACCATGAGTGAACTAAGCACGTTGAGCTTCATTGTCACTTCATCAGACAGCTTGTTAAAGATGGCTTTGTGATGTTGCAATATGTTCCAACTAAGGATCAAACTGCGAACATTCTCACCAAGTCTCTCAATCCGGATAAATTTGTAAATTTTTGAGATAAGCTTGGTGTAGTTAGTAGAATGACCATTAAGGGAGGGTATTAAAGTATTATTTTATTATTTAATGGTCATCTTAGCCTTTAGTTTGTCTGTAGTTTACTTCAGTTAGTTTTTAGTAACTTTATGTTCTTTGCTTTTGTTAACGTCTGTTTCTTTTTAGAAACATCATTCTATATTGTATTATTTAAGGAACTTTCATCTCCTTTGTAAATAAGGAATTTTGATTATCATTTCAAAGCCAAAGCAAAAAAGTGCTACATGGCTAAAAAAGATGAGAACTAGTTGTGGCACAAAAGGATGGGTCATTTGAACTTTGACAACATTGTGAAGATTAGCAATAAGCAAGAAATAAGGGACATGCATAAGATAGCAAAGCCCCCTAATTCTATTTGCAAACAGTGTCAGTTTGGAAAGAAAACAAGGTTGAGTTTCAAATCAAAGGAGTACTCTACATCAAAGCAATTGGAACTTATACATATTGATTTGTGTGGGCCAACAAGAACAAAAAGCTAGCAAGATGAGCTATTCCATACTATTAATTGATGATTAATCTACAATGACTTGGACTACCTTTCTAAAAGAAAAATCAGAAGCTCTTGAGAGGTTTAAGACATTTAAAGCTTTGGTAGAGAATGAAACTGGGTTAAGAATTAAATGCCTAAGATCTAATAAAGGAGAATAATTCACCTTAAATGAATGGAAAGAGCCATGTTAAATGAGTAAGCTTACTAACACCTTCTGGAGAGAAGCGGTGCATACGGTAGTCTACGTTCTAAATTGAGTACAAATCAGGGTGAACAACCGCAAAACATCAACAAAATTTGGAAGGGAAGGCCTAAGTCGGTGAGTATTTTAAAGTGTTCAGGAGCAAATGTTATATCAGGCGAGATGATGAAGACTTGGGAAAATTTGATTCAAGCAAGGCCTATAGATTCTATAACAAAAGATTGCACAAAATTGTTGAAAGTGCAAATGTGAGTTGATGACGAAAGGCATCAAAAGGAAATAGCACAAGAGGTTGATTATCAAAAAGAAGATAGTGTCAAAGAAGAAGTAGAGGAAGAAGTTGAAAATAGAGAAGATGACAAAACAAACCCAAAGACTCCATCAAGAGCACCACCTAAGACACCATCTAGATTTGTTCAAAAGAATCATCCAAAAAAACTAATCATTAGTGATAGAGATTCAGAGATTTAGACAAGGAGTAGCCAGTAGATCTGAACATGCAAACTTGTCCTTGCTCTCTAAAGTGGAACCCAAGAGTTTTGAAGAAGTTCAAGAAGACAAGTATTGGGTGAAATCCATGGAAGAAGAGTTGGATCAAATAGAGAAAAATGAAACTTGAGTAATTGTCCCAAGACCTAAGGACAAGAATGTCATTGGTATTAAATGGGTTTTCAAGAACAAATTGAATGAGAATGGCCAAGTTGTTAAGAACAAAGCAAGGCTTGTATGCAAGGGTTATACTCAAGTTGAGGAGATTGATTTCAAAGAGACATTCACCCCTATTGCTCATCTTGAGGCTATAAGGATGTTTTTAACTCTTGTTAGTTTCAAGAATTTCAAAGTCTACCAAATGGATGTGAAGTGAGCTTTTCTAAATGGTAACTTGGAGGAAGAGGTGTTTATTGAACAGCCTAATGGATTCATTCTATCAAAAAATAAGGACTATGTTTGCAAGCTAAAGAAGGCGCTTTATGGGTTGAATAGGGCCCTCAAGGCTTGGTACTCAAGACTAGACAAGTATCTATAGCAGCAAGGTTTTAGAAGAGGTATTGCGGATAAAATGTGTCAATATTTTTCCATGAACATGCAGAACGAGTTTGAGATGTCAATGCTTGGTGAGTTGTCTTGCTTCCTTAGGTTGCAAATTTTCCAATCAAATAAAGGGATATTCATTTCACAAAACAACTATATTAAGGAGATTTTGAAGAAATTTAGAATGGAGACCGCAATTTAGTGAGCACTCCCATGGCTACAGGATGCAAATTGAGTAAGAATGATGAACCTTCTAAGGCAAACCAACCTCAGTCCATGATTGAAAGTTTATTAAATGTGACAATGACGAGACCTGACATTATGCAAGCAATTAGTTTGGTGGCCTGGTTCTAGGCAGCACCAAAGGAAACTCATGTCCAAGCAATGAAGAGAATATTCAAATATCTAAAGGGCACTATGGATTTTGGGTTATGGTATCCAAGAGGTAAAGATTTCACCCTCACAGCATACACAGATGTGAATTGGATGGCAATATTGATGATAGAAAAAGCACAAGTGGAGGTGCATTCTTTCTTGGCAACAATCTTGTATCATGGTTAAGTAAGAAACAGGAGTCAATTCCATTGTCCACAACAGAAATGGAGTATATTACAACAACTTCTTG
>VDFB02189949.1:0-16853 GCA_007258455.2 Sequoia sempervirens
AGTATTGTGGCTGCTGAAGATTTGCATTTAGAACAACTTGATGTTAAAACAACCTTTCTGCATGGTGATTTGGAAGAGGAAATATATATGGAACAACCACAAGGATTTGAGGTCAAAGGTAAGGAGAAACTAGTGTTCAAATTGAAGAAAAGTTTATATGGCTTGAAGTAAGCACCTCAGCAATGATACTTGAAATTTGATAGTTTTATGGCTGAGCAAGGCTACAACCAGTGTAATTCTGACCATTGTGTTTATTTTAAGAGGTTGAATAATGAAAAATACATTATTTTATGTTTATATGTTGATGACATGCTTGTAGCAGGGTCTAACATGGATCACATAAGTGAGCTAAAACAATAGTTAGCAAAATATTTTGCTATGAAGGATTTGGGGGCAGCAAAACAAATCCTTGGTATGAAACTTTGTAGAGATAGGAAAAGCAAACAATTATTTTTATCTCAGGCTAATTATGTTGAAAAGGTGTCGCAGAGATTTCATATGGAGAATGCAAAAGCTGTTAGCACACCTTTGCCTAGTCATGTTAAATTGAGTAAGGATATGTGTCCAAAGACACAAGAGGAGGAAGAAAAAATTTCTAAGGTACCATATGCTTCAGCTGTAGGCAGTTTTATGTACGCCATGGTATGTATGAGACTAGATATTGCACATGTCGTACAAGTTGTTAGCAGGTATTTGAGTCATCCTAGAGTTGAGCATTGGAATGCAGTAAAATGGATTCTCAGGTACTTGAAAGGTACATCCAATAAATGTTTATGTTTTGGGGGCTCTAATATTGATTTAAAACTCTATGTTGACTCAGATTTGGCAGGGGATATGGATACCAAGCAGAGTACCACAGGTTATGTATTTACAGTTGGTGGGACAACAATGAGCTGGATTTCTCAATTGCAAAAGGTGGTTGCTTTATCCACCATAGAGGTAGAGTATGTTGCTACAACAGAGGCGGCAAAGGAGATGATATGGTTGCAACTTTTCATGGATGAGCTGGGAAAACAACATGCTGGAAATTACTCGTTTACAGACAGCCAAAGTGGTATACATCTTGAAAAGAATTCTGCCTTGCATTCTTTGTGTTATAATTTATTTTGTGTTTTTAGTTTCTCTATTTATTACTTAAATATGCATTTAATTGTTAGATATATGCCTTTCAAACCCTAACAATAATGAAGTTTGTAGCCATTTTTCACTTCAGAATCTTAATGGATAGATCACATACCTTCAATTGGAGGTGAAATTGATGACATACCTTGAGATTGACATGTAAACGATGTTGTACTTCCAACTTGAGATGAATTTTGTGGAGTGACTTCAAATAGAGGCATATTTGCTGATGTGCTTTCAAAACACAATGTTTTTGATGGTGTGTGTTCAACTGTAGATGTTATTTTCGATGTACTTGGAAGACCACATGTTGTTGCTGGTGTGTCTTCAACTAGAGATGTGCATTGAACTTCACCTATGGTTGATGACGTGCCTCCAACTTGGGGATCCATTTGTGTCCTTCCATGAACTTTTTCCATTTGTTCCCTTTGTTTTTCCAATTGTACATCTCTCTTAGATTGCATGGGAATTTCTAGTTGTATGGGTTGTTAATTCTTTTGCTTCACAAGCTACAATTTTTTATTCTCTTCTCCTTGCCTTGCATTTTTTACTGAACGTTCTTTCGGTATTAGAGGCTTTGGTTGTTTCCTCGGCATGACATTGAATGTTGCATATTCACAATTACACATAGAACAAAAGTAAGTAATGCATTTTATGAAACATATTGATAATGATGATTACATTGCATTTTACTGAACACACCAAAGTATTTTATGAAAGAAGCTAGCGAGTTGTTTGGAATTATCAAACATGTCCATATGCTACAACATTTTTCATACATAAATCTACCAAGGAAGAATGGTAAATGGTATGCATGAATGGAAACTTGCATTAAACCAACTATGTCTTGAGTCACTTGAAATTATCTAAGCACATAATGAAGGTGAATTCTTTATGCCACAAAAAAATTAATAGAAACTTGCACATTAACATTGATGAAAGCTCTTAGGTTTTCCAAATTAGTTGAAAATGAAAATTTTCCCACAACCATCAGTAATAATGAATTTAATGTTCAATTCTATGTGTAACACTGAAGATTAATAAAATCATCATATGAATGGTCTATAAATTGTTAAAACAAAATAAAAAACTTGTGTTAAGTTGAATTCGTTTATCTAAGGATGTTCAAAATGGACTACTATAAGCAATGCAAACAGAATTCATAAGAAAATTTGTGTTAAGTTGATGTCGTTTATATAAGTTTAAACATGAATTCATCTAAATTATGTCATGGTTTTCATTCTTTTCTTCAAAGTCATAAAAATTAGATCAGAAGGATTGATTTAATTAACAAAAGAGGTGACTTAATTAGATAAAATGGTTTATTTAATTAAGAGAGAGAAATTGATGAATTTAATCGAATAAGGGGATCTAATTAAATGGTTAGACCGAGGGATGATTCAGGAAGAAACAATGTTAGTAGTTAGAATCAAGTGCACAATGTCAATCGGTATATTTTACGTGTCTACATTTTTCCCCTCTTTGAAGCAATGCACTTGCTGTGTTGGTTCAAAGAATAAACGATCTTGATAAAAGCCAAAAAATTTCGCTATTCAAAAATCTTGCCCCATTGCCACCTGGTGAGAGAAAACATGCCATTATAATAAGAATGAATGTGCTTATCTATATATAATTTTTTTTTTATAATGACATGTTTATATGATGATGGAAATGCAATTCCTATGTTCCCTATATGTTATGTTGATGCAATATGCTAATGATTTGTGGATGCAAGATCAATGATGATGGTGATGATGATGGTGATGATCAACTGTCATAGTACCTTGTTAGTGCAGTGAGCAAGAAGAGAAGTCATTTCAACAAGACACAAGATGATGCAAACACAAATGATGATGATGATGATTACTTGCCGAGGAATTGGGATTTTCAAAGGGCCAATTTCCTTATGTTTGATAACGCATGTGGTACAATGCATCAAGGTATAGAAAAAATAGGATGGCGTGGTACCTAGTGTGATGGACTTTGACTTGAAAATTAGCAGATAGGAGTATCCTTGTTCACACCGAACACATGGAAACCTTACTAGGATGCACTTTAGAAGTTTGAAACACCTCGGGCCAAAACATAGAACGGTAAACCGATCCATGCAATAGTCAACAAGTTGTCCAAAACCTCCTCCGTACATACCTAACAAAGCAAGTATTCACCAAGGTTATATTACAAGCACATCCAACAAGCATAGCAGACAAAAAGATAATGAGCGTTGCCCCATTTCCTATCTCTCTAAATCCTTTGTTGGGATATCATCGAGAAGTCCTTGGAATGAGCACAATAAGATAAGTCAAAAGATAAAGACAAAGTAAACAAACACGCTAATGTTCTTCAATATCGCTAACCAAATGAGGATGTGTTTTCTAAGGATAAGAACCAAAACTTATTGCCAAAAGATAATGCCCATTATAGGAAGGATTCATCCTAGGACATGTTAGTGGATGGCGGCACGCCATTTCGTTTATCCAAAGCGTTCTAAATGATGATTGATATGGGACCAATTGGATGATGAGCTACCGATGCGAAGAGTTGACCAACTTGTTTATGCACTGACTTAGACCTAAGACTTGAAGTTTTGAGTTTTCACTTTCGACCTGCTAGACTTGTTTCTGATTGTCTTACCAAAGATTGAGGATGATGATCATTTATTATGAATGATGTTATTGAGGATGCAAGCGAGATGAGATGGATGGATTTTTTCAAATATTTGGATGTTTTTAACATTTTACAATGTTTTGAGGCTGCTTTTTGGTATTTTTGAGGTTTTCAAATTTTTTGATTTTTGAATTTTCCAACATTTTTTTGGGGCTTTCCAAGATTTTGACCAAGAGAATAACCTAAAGACCTATCCTAGGTGCCTGATCAATAGATGAGCCTTGCCTACATTATACATGCAGAGACCAAGTAGTTCGACTGGCGAGTTGACTGATTTATAGATGATGATATACATGATGAGATGTCAGTTTATTATGACAGACTCCTATAGGACTGATCTAAATGTCTCAGGGGATGATCAAAGATCAACCTTTCCTATGCTCAAGCTTAGAGATGATGTAGTTCGACAAGACGACCTTGTTTTTGAATTTTTGATGATTTTTGAATGTTTTTGAATGTTTTTGATGTTTTAGGATATACACGAATCCGATTTGATGAGAACATGCCCCCAACGTGATGCAATAGAATACTCCAATAAAGGCAGGACAAACTGACCTTGAGGATGGGCCGAGTAGTACTAGGAGAGATCATGATATCAAAACAAGACCAAGCTATGGTGCAGATGTGAGTGGATGAGTGATGGATGCATATTTGAATGCAATGGATGATGGAAGCACAATGGATGCAGAACAAGCCATACAGATCTTGGTGGATGGAAAGTGCTTATTTACACAAGGTGCCTGTTTGCCAGGTTTTCACCAAGGTACTTGTCCAAAGTGCCACCGAAGTGGTTTTCACTAGAGGACAATTTTTTTCTCTTTACTGTTTTCAATCCTTTTTCTGATTTTTTTGGATTTTTTGCTTTTTTGCTTTTTTTTGTTGTTACCAAGACGCCTGTTTGCCAGGTTTTCGCCGAAGTAACCATTTTTTCAAGATATTTTCTAATTTTTTGGATTTTGGTTTTATACCTTGAAAGATTTAGGCATAAAAATTTTTGAGGTGAGAGTTATTCATGGGATCTTGCAGAGGTTCCCCTTCGAGTGTTGATAACTGATATGCCCCTAACTTGTAACTTGTTGTGAGGATGAATGGTCCCAACCAATTAGGTTCAAATTTTCCTTTGCTGCTTGGGTTTGGGACATTCTTTTGATTCTCCTTTAATACCAGTTCTCTGACTTGGAACGTCCTGCTTCTGATTTTATTATTGTAGCTCCTTTTGAGTCTATTCTGATAGACTTGAAAATGATTCAAAGCATCTATTCATCGCTCATCCAGTAGCTCCGACTCATTCAATCTTGACACTCAATTGTCTTCATCTGTGATGAGGTTCTGTAGTGATATCCTAAGTGATGGGATCTCGATCTCAATGGGGAGTATTGCTTTTGATCCATAGACTAGGGAGAAAGGGGTGGCACTGGTGGGTGTACAAATACTAGTTTGATAGGCCTAGAGGGTGGGATTAAGCTATAAATGCTAGTCACGACCTGCATCATTGACTATTTCTTGAGGATTTTTAGAATGATTTTATTTGTAGCTTCTACTTGGCCATTGCCTTGGGGATAGTATGGGGTGGAGAAGTGATGTTGGATTTTGATTTTTTTGCATAAGTCACAGACCTCCTGATTCTTGAATGGTGTCCCATTATCTGAGATAATGGCTTGTGGAACACCATATTGGAAAATGAGATAGTTCAGGATGAACTTAGAAATATGCTTTCCAGTTATGTACATTATGGGTATGGCCTCCACCCACTTAGTAAAGTACTCTATTGCAGTTATGATGAATTTGTGGCCGTTAGATGAAGTGGGCATGATTTTTCCAATGAGATCAAGTCCCCACTGTGAAAAGGGCCATGGTGTGATGATAGGATGAAGCTCTTGAGCTGGAGCATGGATGAGGTCCCCATGCTGCTGACATTGTAGAAACTTTTTGTCATGATCATGTGCTTCTCTTTCCATTGTGGGCCAATAATACCCCATCCTCAACTGTTTCTTGGTCATGATCATTCCACTCGAGTGTGAACCATAGATACCATTATGTACTTTAGTTAGAGTGGTTAATGCCTCCTTAGCATTTAAACAATGTAATAGGGTTCCTTCTATGCTCCTATGATATAGGGTATCACCTAGGATGACAAATTTGGATGCCTTTTTAATAAAGGTTCATTTTAGGTTTGATGGTAAGTCGGCGGGTATGACTCCTATTTGAAGGTATGTGTAGATGCCATGATACCAAGGATCACAAGGACCAACGATTTCACAAACATATTCTGATTCTGGTACCTCGAATGCAGGCATAAGAAGCTGCTTAATCAGGAATTCATATTTTGGAATGTTGTGGGGGATGTCCAACAAGGATCCAATTGTTGCCATGGCGTCTGCTACTCTGTTGTTGGTTCTAGGAATTTGTTCAAATGTTATTTCAATGAAGGATTATTCGAGAGTCTCCACCAATTTCTTGTATGGAGTGAGCTTGTCATCCTTGGTTTGATATTCATCATTCACTTGATTTATTATCAATTGGGAGTCTCTGTATACTTTCAGAGCTATAATGTTCCACTACACTGCTATTCTGAGACCTATGGTTAAAGCCTCATATTCTGCAATGTTATTGGTGCAGGGAAATGCCAGTTTGTATGAACTTGGTATGCAATCCCTTTGTGGGGTGATGAAGAAGAAACCAGCTCCTAATCCATGTTGTATGTATGAGCCATCGAAGTACAATTTCCAGTGGTTAGCTATGTTGAGATTGAAAATGGATTCATCTGGAACTCTGAGATGAGAGGGTTCTCTGAATAGATTGGTGCTTCTACCAATTGATCTGTGATGACTTGGCCCTTGATTGCTTTCCACTCCACATATTTGATGTCGTATTCTAACAGTATCATCACTCATTTTTCCATTCTTCTTGTGAGCATTTCCTTTGATAGTAGATACTTGAGAGGGTCAATTTTGGCAATGAGTTTTATTTTGTGTGCCAACATGTAATGTCTGAATTTTTGTGATTCAAACACTACTGTGAGGCATGCTTTCTCAATGAATGAATAGTTTAGCTCATGCCCAACCATTGTCTTGCTGATGTAATAGATAGCCCTTTCTTTTCCATTCTCATCATGCTAAGCTAAGAGAGATCCAAGGATTGCTGCTGTTGTTGACACGTATAGAATCAATGGTTTTCTTGGGATTGGTGGCATTAAGACTGGTGGTGTCAGTAGATATTCCTTGATTTTGTTGAATGCCTCTTCACACTTGGTATCCCATTTGTAAGCTACTCCCTTGTGGAATAGGTGAGAGTATGGGTTTTGTTTGTCCACCAATTATGCTATGAATCTTCGAATGGATTGGAGTATGCCTTGGAGACTTCTCAATTGTTTTAATGTTTTTGGTGCCTCCATCTCAAGGATTGGTTTTACCTTTGCTAGATCTACCTTGATACCCCTCATTGACATTATATATCCTAGGAGTTTTCCTAATTGTACACCGAAGACACACTTCTTTGGGTTTAATCTGACATTGTACTCCTCTAGTCTGTCAAAGATGGCACTTAGGGTTGCTATGTGATCTTTTATCTTTCTAGATTTAGCTAGAATATCATCAACATAGTCTTCGACTGTCTTATGGATCATGTGATGGAATATCAATGTCATAGCCCTTTGATATGTTGCTCCCGCGTTCTTTACGCTGAATGGAATCATGTTCTAGCAGTAGGTCCCCCATGGACAAGTGAAAGTTGTTTTATGTTGGACCTCTTTAGCTATCATGATCTGATTGTACCTTGAGAATCCAT
The DNA here is from genome assembly GCA_007258455.2 of Sequoia sempervirens. Taxonomy (NCBI): domain Eukaryota; kingdom Viridiplantae; phylum Streptophyta; class Pinopsida; order Cupressales; family Cupressaceae; genus Sequoia; species Sequoia sempervirens. The sequence continues at coordinate 7,576 of VDFB02189949.1, forward strand.
CCATTAGTGACAACATCTCATGTCTAGCTGTCATGTCTACTATCATGTCGATGTTGGGGAGCGGGAAGTCATCTTTTGGACATGCCTTGTTCAAATCTTTGAAGTCTGTTTAGATTCTGGTATTTCCATCAAGTTTTGAAATAGGTACCAAATTTGACACCCATTCTAGATAATCTATTGGTCAGATGAATCCTACGTCTAATAGCTTTTTTAGCTCCATTTTGACTAATAATGCTATCTAAGGGTGCATTTTTTGAAGCTTTTGTTTAACAGGATTTGCTTTTGGATACACTGCTAAGTGGTGAACCACAGTCTTTGGATCAAGTCCTGGCATGTCAGCATAAATCCATGTGAATTTTATTTGTCTTTCTCTTAGGAATGCTGCTAGGAGCTCTTGCTCTTTTGATAGTAGTGATTCTGCATAGAATGTGATGTGCGGGGTTGCCTCTGTTCCTAGGTTAACTGGATTGCATTTTTCTGCCAAGACTATTGATTTTTCTTGATGAAGGGATCTTAAAGGAAGATTGAATCCCCCATCCTCAGGTGCCTCCGAGAGGTTTTCACCATTCTATGCATCCTTTCTTTTTACTTTTTTCTGGTCAGAGAGTGCCACAGTGTGGTTTTCACTCAAGGACTTGGATATTATTCTTAATTTATCACTTTTGCGACTGAAGGATTCAATCATTTCCCCATAATAGGCATGTGTATCTAGCTCTTTTATGAACCCTGCTTTGTGATCCCCATCTAGAATGTTATCACATAGTCCCATGAATTTTGAGAGTGCCTCATCGTTTCCGAATGTATCAAGAATTGGTGGTCCTCGTTGGTCGTAGTCAATGAGTTGGGGATATACTAAGCGAATCTCATGATTTTGGTTGTCAAATTTAAAATATAGGGTGCTAATCATGCAGAGGGTGGTATCCTTGTCATCACTACTACTATAGATGTCGGTTATATCAAATTTAATGTTATCTATGACTCTACCTGTAGACACTGGTAAGCATAGTTCTGCTGGGGTTGGTTGAGGAGGATTATTAACTGTTCTAACTGGAGGAATTCGGCCACATATGATTATACTCAGAGGAGTACATCCAAGGCCAAGATTTGTTATCAGTCTCGTCTCTAGCATGATAGGTATTATAAGCCCATTGTTGTTTTGTCCTAGTCTTTGATTTCTATCGTAGCCCATTGTGAGCATCATTTGCAGACCCTTGCTTCTGTCATCCATTGGTAAGTCCACTACTAGTCTTTTATCTTGATATAGTATGTGAGATGGATTTGCCTCAATAACTTCTCATCCTAGATCTCCCCAACTTGTGAAGGTGGGATAGTTTTCAGGAGACATTTGGGATGTGGAGGCTTCATTTATTTGCGGTCATCCCCATGATCTAGGAGATTGTGGTAACTCTCCTACCACAAAAGAATTATTAGGGAGCTTGTAGTAGCCACAAATGTTATCTTGGATGATGACCTTGATGTCAGAGATTGTGGGGATGGCGAGAGTGGCAGGTGTCTCTATTGCAGAAGTGGACGCAAGAGTGGCGGGATCAATGTATGGTGTGGCTGGGCCCTCATCATTTTTTGGCAATTGGGGGATTTTGTAATACTTTGCTTCAAGATTTTTGCAATAGGAGAAGGGTTCAAGATCTCCATGGATGGTAACTTCTTGTCCCTTATGTGTGAATTTCACACATTGGTGGAAAGTTGATGCTACTACTTTCATCGCATGAATCCATGGGCGTCCTAGGAGGATGTTATAAGGAAAGTCAAGGTCCAAGACCTAACAAGTGGTTTCCATGATGGCAGGCCCTACTTGAATAGGGAGTTTGATCATGCCCTGAGACACTCTTTCTTGATCATCATATGCTCTTATTGTGATACCATTTCCTTTGTCGATGGAATCCTCTGATATTTTCAATTGCTTGATGAGGCTAAGAGAACAAATATTCAAGCCCGCACCTCCATCCACCAAGACCCTTTTGATTTTGCTCTTATGTACTATGGCTTCTAGGTGAAGTGCATGGTTGTGAGATGTTTGAGTAGGGAAATCCTGGTCAGAGAATGTTAGGAGATTAGACGTAATGATGTTTCTGACCATAGCTTGGAATTGCTCCTTATCAAGATCTACGAGAACAGTGGATGAGGCCAATGCTTCTTCAAGGATTTTCCTATGGGAAGATGAGATTTTGAGCAACTCCATGATGGAGATTTGTGTGGTGTTCTCTTGAGTTGATCTAGGACATTATAGCCATAAGGAACAAATCTAGATGCATGGATTTTGTTTGGTTGGGATGATCTTGCAATGGTAACTTTGACGCCTCTTGTGGTGACTCCACAATCTTCAGCATAGGCGCCCTTGATAGTGATGACCATGCAGTTTTCATCTAGGGAGGCAACAACTGTTTCATATACATGATTTACATTTGAGTGGGTGCCTTTCCCTTTATCTTTGTTTTTGTTATTCCCTTTGTTGCCATGATTCAGGATCAGATTTGTATATATCTTAAGATCTTGGTTTCCTATAGGTTGTTCCACGTTTATGATTCTTTTATCGATGAGATCTTGAATTATGTTCTTTAATCTCATGCAACTATTTGTGGTATGACTTGATTTTATGGAAATCGTAGAGTTGATTCTCGTTATACCAAGGAGGTTTCACATTCGGTTCTTGGTAATTCTCAAATGTAGGAGCCTTGATGATTTTTTCATCTATCAGCTTTTTCATTATGTCTTCAAGTGGTTCCCCCAAAGTGGTGTATTTTCGCTTGGGATAACTCTTGTTACGTTGAGGTGGTCCCCTTTGATCATTAAGATTGTTGATTGTCGGATTGTTGTATGGTTGTTGTGTTGCATGATGATTGTTTTGGTGTTGGATTTGGATTTGTGGTGAAGGTGTGTTTTGGCAAGGGGCACTAATGACCACCTTGGCATCAATGACACCATCATTAATAATATTTTTGTTTCTTTCCCATGTGCGAGGTTTATCGTTGTAGTTGGAGTGTGGGAGGTTATTTTGTTGTTCAGGGTATGAAGTTGATCCTGTAGGTTGAGTCATGAGGGCTCGTTCGATGTTGAGCGCCTTGGAGATTAATTGATCATATCTGGTGATGCCCTGAACCTTGAGATGAAATGCCAAGAGGCCGTCAAGGTTGGCTATGATGGTGCAAACTTGTTATTCTTCAGGCATGGTCCACTTGCTCCGATTGGCCTTGGATCACCATCGTTGTAGGAATGAAGCGAATGATTCACCCTTTCCTTGTTTCAAAGTTGAGAGTTCCTCTAGACTAATAGCCATGGCAATGTTGCATGCATAGTTTTTTATGAATGCGTCTATGATTTCTTGGAATGTCCTAATGCCTAAAGGTAAGCGAGAGAACCATTCCATAATGTGGCCTACCAAAATCCTCAGAAATAGCCACATCAAATAAGTATCATCATATGCAACTTCCATGCAATGAACCTGGAATTCCCTGATGTAATCTTCAGGGTTTCCCATCTCGCGATATTTGTCAAATTTGGGGATCTCAAATCCCTTAGGGAACGGTTTCATTACTAGGCTCCTATCAAATGGTTAGGGACACAAGTTGCTTGGTTTTTTTGTTGTTCGCCCTGATTGAAGATCGAGCACTTGTTGCGAGCAGCAACCTGATTTGTGTCGTTACGTCATTTTACGGATCAGGGGGTGGGATGAAGGTGTTTTGGGGTGTTTCGATTGTGGGTTGGATGGATATGTTGTTTGATGGTATCTGTATGTTCTATTGAGCTCGGTAGGCTTCCACCTTCTGTTGTATGAACAACACTTGTTGTTGATCTTTATGTTGTTGTGCTAAGATTTCTACTTGTTGTTGCACTTTTTATTGTGCTTGTTGCTATTCCAACAACACTTGTTGTTGGGCTGCTTCTTGCTGCTCTTGATATTTCTTTATTGCTTGCTGACATGCTTGCAATTATGCTGCTTGTCTTTGTGCAAGAAGTTATGCTTATGCTTGTGCATGCTGTGCTTGATATTGGGCATTTGCCTAAGCTTGAGCTTGTGCTTGTGCTGCTTGTGCTTGGGCTTGTGCTTGTGCCGCTTGTTGTTGTAATATAATTTTTTCTTGAGCAGCCTTTTGTGCTTGCAATGCGGCTTGGGCGGCTTGCACAACTTCTTGTTGTTGTTGTTGCAATAACGCTTGGGCTTGTTGCACTTGTAATGTGGCTTGGGTTGCTTGAGCAGCTTGAGCAGCTTGTTGAGTAGCTAGTTGTACGAGTTTTTCTTTTTTCACTTGTTGGAATCCCCTTTGAAAAGAAACTTGCAATGCCACTTTGTATTGGCTTGATGTGGTGGAAGTTGGTGGTGGTGGAGGTGGTTGCTCCTTGAGAGACCATGATCTGTGATGTTAGGGGGTGTTTGATGATGTTGCAATTGCTTGTGCATTTTTCATCTGTTGTTGTGATATCAACGAAATTTTTTGAGCATTTGGCATAATGCTTTGATTGATATTTGGGATGTTGGTTTGATTGATAGTTGGTAGAGGGGGAAGCCCTAAACCAAGGAGTGGCGTGGATGATGATGGCAATGGTGGAAGAGGTGGAAATGTGAGGGGTATGATTTTTTGTGAAAATTTTGTGGTGCCAAAGATGCCCCCTGGTCCAAACATATCTCCCTCCTCTTGCGAATTTGTGAGGAGAGAATTTTGAGGTGTTGGTGGAAAAATGATGATGATGGATCATGATGGAAAGTGAGAGGAACATTCCTATGTAATGGGTTTTTGAGTATGTTTTGTTCCAAGATGGTATTTGAATCCAATTTTTGATTATTAACAAGGGGGTGTGTTTGAATAGCATTGAGAAATGCATTTCCCTTACTAACATTGGGTTGGGTTGGAGAAAATGATGTCGTGATCTGTGGAATGTTTTGCGTGATGCTTTAGGATGGGGGTGTAGATGAGATGGGAATGATGGATGAGATTGGAGGAAAATATGTCTCCACTATAGTACTCACATCAAAATCTGAAGGTAACTTGGCCCCTTGTTTTGCTAGTTCAAGCGTGTATAACGAAGGGTTAAGCTTCATCATGATGTTGATGATTTTATGGTTTTCTGTATTTTGGAGCATTTCAGTTATTTCTTCATGAGACATTCCAAAGGTAAGATCCTCTCCTTGGTTTTCCTCTTGCAGATTTTGTGATGATGAGATGGTCAATGGATTGCTTGATTCAGTGGGATTCATTTCAACGTTTGTTTGGCTAAGATCACTTGAAGTGGGTGTTTCTTTGTTGGCTTCCATACTCTTCTTGTATTGAGATCTAGTTTGAACCATAAAACAAGGATCAATTTTTGAGAATAGGAGAGATGAATCTCTTGGTTCTTTGGATTGATCTTTACTTTATGCCCAAAGTAGAAAATTTTAGGATATCATGAGGATCGAAAGGTGATATGATGATGTTGTAAGAGATGGATGATGCAGATGTTTTTGTATTTTGATAAATCTTGAAAGAGATACTAGGCTTTTAGGACTTTCAGATATGTTTCGGATTTTTTATTTTGATTTGATTTTGGATTTGGGATTTCTCCTTGATTTTGATTTTGATTGCTTTTTATTTTGAATGAATAGACCCTAAGATTTTGGATGATTATCTAAGGGATAGATTTGTTCAAAGGATGATAATTTGAATATGTGCGGGGAGAAGGATGCATCTACCCACACCTATTTAAACAAGATGATAGTTTCACTAAGCATGTGAAGAAGGATTCATCTACATATACTAAGATAAACAAGATGATTTTGATAACTTTGACTAAGCATATGCAAAAGGATGCATCTACACATACCTAGCCAAAGGTGATTTTGATAAATTTTTCAAGGATTTAGTCTCAATGATTTTGATGATTTTTGATTTTTCCAAAAAAGCCTAGCATTAATAATGATTTCAAGATTTTCCAAAAGGTGATAGTGAGATGATGTTTGTTTTGATGTTTGAAGGATGTATGAAAAAGATTTTGATTTGCTTTGATCCTAAGATGAACCTAAAAAATACACTTTGTTTGCCTAGACCTAGGTATTGAAGAGCATACAATGCTTCTATAGACCTTTGTAACCAAGAAGTGATTCCATTTGAACATACATTTTTGGATTTTGAACCAATGATTTTCGTTTTGGGATTTGGACTTTTTCAAAATCGTGATGCTTTAACACACATGAAAGTTCATTTTGCTTAGCTTTGCTTAATGGCTTTATTTTACCAAAAACACTTTCTTTGATTAAGTTTTCAAACTAAGATGTCCAATGTCTAAATTTCTTCAAACCCCACAAGATATGTTATGTGGAAATTCGATGAACTCAAGGCAAAGGTTTACCTATTGTTTACTTTAGTAGAAAAATCGAGATGTAATCCAATGTTTAGAAACCTCTAAGGATGTAAATCCCAAGGAAAATCAATAACATATGGATTGAGTCAATTGTATTTGTCTCCAAAAGGGTTTGAAATTTGGATGATGATGTTAAGTATTTGTTTTCAAGATGTTTCGATCAAGCAATGCATTTTGTAACCCAAGAATAAGTACAACCCTATGGATGTGTAAGACAATATTTGTTAGATTCCCACTTGGACAAGTCTAGCTACGCTTATCTTTAGTGAATGGTTAGATGCTTGACCCTACTAGCTCCCCTCCACGACACTCACTTATACGGGGCAACCAAGCATCAACACCCATGAAACTCCCATGGCATGTTTTCCATTTGTACTAAAAGACTGTAAAAGTGTGGGGTGGCTTCAGAACGACCGTTCTTGCACCAACAAATAGATTAAGGATTTTGGAAAATTCTAGAACATGGGTTTTAATAAGGACTTTCCATTCATGGAGATTTACCCATACGGCAAGAGTTCCCTTTCAGATCCATCTTGTCAGAATCAACCGTGTGATATTGGTGTTTACTCCAATACCCACATTTATATCCCAGTTGGAAATACTCTTGGCTTTAGAGTGTTATCGATGTAGTCATTCCTTTGGGTGAGTACTTTTTCCCCAAGGCAGGCCCTCTAGGATTAAAAAAAGGAAGTAAAAAACAATATTCGTAACTCGATCAATCTTTGTTGGCAACAAAGAGAGAATGTTCGCAATAATGCCTCCACTCACACTCGCACAAGATTTTGTTCAATTTTTTAAACCCAAATTGAAGTGTGGAGGTGATTGCTTTATCTCAACCTAAAATCATGAAAAAGGCCTTTTGATTCACAAGATCGCTATAAAGCACGAGAGAAGCGCATACATCATTTTTCAATGAGGTTAGTTCAAGTAAGCCTTCATGAAAACAAAGTTGTACTTGTTCTTTTTAAATGCACAAAGCAAAATGTGAGTTCTTTTTAGAGCACCAAAAGACAAATGGTAGACATTTTGTTCAATTGTTATCCAAAGAAATGAAATCTAGTACGTTGTGATCCTACTGTTCATTTTAGCCTTTTACAAGAAATGAAAAGATTCTTTTTAAACCCAAATAAATTAGTGTCCTAACAAAGAAGTGATAACAATTTCTTAAAAGTGTTAAGCAAACACTAAAGTGTTTAAAAACACTTTAATTTGATGAAATACCATCATCATGTTTCTCCCTATTTCGTTTTCAATTCCAACCTACAAGAGAGAAAACCAGTCAGATTCTGGAAAATACAGAGAAAAAAAAGCAGAAAATAGAAGACAAATTGATCATTAATCAAAAAGCACGTGCTAAAATTTAATTTCCACTTTTTACTCCCTACCAGCAGCGCAACCCATGATTGCGTCAGAGTTTGATTTCTCAGTGGTGCTCTTAGAGCGCCGCTATGTGTCAGGATAGTGAGCTCAATTATGTCACAGTTTTTTCTAGCGTCGCAGTTTGATGTTTTTGAAAATTCCTGTGAGTCAAACAGTCAAGCGAAAAAGTTTAGAATTCAAAAGTTTTGGGTGGGAAGAGTCCAATGTCGCACTTTGAGTTTCCTGTGGTGCTATATAGCAATGCTGAAGAGTCAACGGTGCCAAAACAACGACACTAAGTTCTCAGCGTTGGAATTTTTCTATGTATGAACAAAAACACATAAATTTTTGGAAAAAGGTGATTGAGAATGAGATTCAACCCTCCTTCTAGCGCGAAATGTGTGAACCCCAATCCTAATACCTGCAAAACAATGAGAACAAACAACTTAAGTTAGATATTGCAAGAATGAACAAGGATTCCCCATGAAATCCATTTACCAACTTCAAATTAAGAAAGAAATCAATAAGGAACATAATGAAACAAGAAAATATATAGATTCAATCCTAATTAGAATAGCAAACACATGATCCCATGGGGGAATTGGTGCCAATTTTATGTGAAAATTGGACCTTTCCCAATTCCTAAGATGCAAGCTTGATATGTTGATGATGATTGATCTAATTTCTTGATGAGAGATGAGAGCTCCAAGCCAAAAATCTGCAAAAACCTAACTAAGAACTCAATGGTGATGGATGGAAATGGCTAAATATTTTAGCATAATAACTTTGCATAATTTGTGGATATTGAAATGAGGATATGAACACTTTATTTATAGAATGCCAAGATGGATGTGTGATAGGTCGAATGTGAGCATTAGAAAACAAGCAACAAGTGAAAGAGTGCTAATAAACACCAAAACAACCTACACCTCAAGATTAGCCTAATTTGGAAATAACACAAAGCAAAAGCAACAAAATGGAACTTTATACCTTGCGTCGAATCGATCCTTTGGTTGGCCCTTCGATCTTTGATGTGTATGCTCCTTGGATGGCACAAGACACAAGCTAAATGATGTTGTGAGGAGGAGTGCAAGTGGATAAGATCATGAAAATGGCTAAGTATAAGTTGAGAAACAAAACTGCAAGAGTTTGGCTAGCAAAATGATCTCCCCCAAAATGAGAGAAAAGAGGGGGTATTTATAGGAATTTTGAGAATTCTTAGGGAAAATGGATGGCCAAGATTGAGCCACCAAATATCAAGATGTAGGGCTAAGGTGAGTTGAGAACTCACAAGCCCTCACATCTTGACATGTGGCATGTGATGAAGCCCTAAAAGGTGAAGTGGATATGAGGTGGAAGGATAGGACATGACATGGAGGGGGGTACAAAGTACCTTGGGATTGGACAAGATCTCCTCATAAAGGAGGTACTTGTCCCCATGTGGGAGAGAGGACAAGTGGGGAATTAAAAATTCCTCAAATATTCTCATGGGGAAGAGGGAAGGAATTTAAAATTCCTTAAATGCATTGGGAGATTAAAAAGTGAATTAAAAATTCACATGGGGAAGG
>VDFB02189950.1:0-14401 GCA_007258455.2 Sequoia sempervirens
CAATTCAAACACCTGAAGGAGTGGACACAGATCAAGCTATAATGCTACGCTCCTAAATAATTTCTTCATTCTATGATAACTTGGAGGAGTTGTACAACAGACACAATTATGGGCCCAACAAAATATGGAACTACGATGAAATAGGTGTGCAGGTTGGAAGAAATTGTGCAATGAGAGTTATTGCAAAAACAGGGATGAAATGTGTTCCACAATTAATTTCTAAAAGTAGAGAATGGATCACTGTTCTAGCTTGTGTTAGTGCAGCAGGTCAAGCTATACCTGGTTACTATTTGTTCAAATCCAAAAGGAACATTAGAAACTATATTGTTAACTATGAGCCAAGGGAATGCATGGCAATCCAAGAGCATGCTTGGATGACCAAAGAATTATTTATGGAATGGTTAAAACACTTTGCAAGAAATGTCCCAGGAGGGGTGTCACCAACCAATAGACAACTTCTCATCTTTGACGATCATGGTAGCCATGTGGCATTCAAAGCGGTCAAAGGAGCAAAGACTATGGGAATAGATTTGCTCACACTTCCAACACATTGCAGCCACAAATTGTAGCCCCTTGATGTTAGTGTGTTCTCACCATTTAAGAACTACTTCAAAAAATAAAGGAGTATATGGCTCTCTAAAAATCCTCAACTTGACATTGGAAGGGAAGAGTTGGCAACAGTTGCCAACAAAGCTTTTGCACAAGCTTTAACTCTTAATAACATTGCAAGTGGTTTTAGAAGAACATGAATTTGGCCATTAGATCGACATGCACTTGACTTGGATATGGGGCCAATCCAAGCTTTTGTGGTTGAAGAGGAAGGAACCACATTGGGAGTAGAAACCGAGGGTGATACAGCTGATGATGAGGCACAGTTCATGGCAGCGAAGACTTGTTTGAGGATAGCAGGTTGGAATGAGGAACAAATTGGATAGTTTGTGGAAACCTTTTCGCGTGATCCCAAATAAACTGGCGAAGGATCTGCCTAAACAGAGGCAGCGAAATGGGAGAACAAGAACCAACAATTCAATCATGTAATCAGGCAGCTAAAAATGAAGAGAGTCTCAATCTGCCATCTGAATTTCAAGATGCAGCTTTGAACCTAGAGGTGCATCTGAATTTCAATCAAGTGGATGAAGGGTTGTCCATGCCACCACCAGATGTTGATCCTCAAAAGTTCATCCATTACTTCACAACTAGGAGAAATTGGGAGGCTAAAAATGTTGAATTGGATGGAGTCGAAGGTAATGACTCAAGCGATGAAGAAGTTGACTATGTTCCATGCACACAAGTCAATGACCAACAACCAGCAGGTAGGAGAAACATTTTTTTGCAACTCCCAATGCAAAGGGTGAACCAATCATCTAATAGAGGTCGTAATGGGGTGCTACGCCTAAGTAGGCAATCTCAAATTTTGACATCAGATGATTTTTTCAATTTGTTGAATGAACAAGAGGCACAGAAACCAAGAAACCAAGAGTTGTAGCAAAGGAAAAGGGAGCAAATGGCTGAAAAGAAGGCAGAAAGAGAAGAAATCCTCTCACAGAGGGAGGCAAAGAGATTGGAGCGTGTTGCAAAAAAATAGAAAATTACAGAGGAGAAGTTGAGGCAGCGACATCAAAAGGAGTTTCAAAGGGAGCAAGCAAAGATTGATCGACAGTTGAAGGAAAACCAAAAGCAGGCAAAAAGAACAGAAAGAAATAGAAGAGTACTCCTACAACTCCTCTTCCAAGTCAACATCCAATTTTAAGGGACATGATTAACATTTTGTCTCCAGCCTTTGCTGCTCTTAGCAGCCTACAAAATAGGTCTTCTGAAGGATGCTCTCAACAGTTACAACTCACTCCAGAGGAAAATTAGGCATTGCTTGCTTGTATAGAAAGTGCCATACATAACAATTTGCAGTCCTTAACATCTTCTCCAGTTGATGCGGAGTCATTTCACCCCCAAGGACACACCACTTCTTAATCAGATCTATGGATGTCTGATTAGTATTTTTTGTTGTGAAATTTTTGACTTCAAAGTGTGCTATTGTGTTTTTCGTAAAATTGAATGCTAGTCTATTGTATTGGATAGCCAAAGGATATTAGTCTGTTGTATTAGATAGCCAAAGGATACTAGTGTCTATTTTTGTAAAACTGAATGGTAGTCTGTTGTGAACTTATCTACTTTGATGTGTGCCAGTGTGTTTTTTGTAAGACTAAAGACTCCTCATCTTCTTTCCAACTTTGTCTTAATCATGTTTATGATGTAATAAATTTGATTTCAGCCTAGGCATGTTTTGGGAGCTGTCCAAGTTAATGATCTATGCTTTTTGTGATTCAAAATTGGTTTTGTGTTGGTTATATTCATCTATCATTTTGTTGGATATGTGTTGTATTCATCTAACTAACATTGTTGAAAATTTAAATGTACATTAAGAATGTATGTAATTGAAATTCAGAAAATTATGTATATATAGGCATGTTTTGGGAGTTGTCCAAGTTAATGATATATGCTTTTTGTGATTCAAAATCGGATTTGTGTTGGTTGTATTCATCTATCATTTTGTTGGGTATGTGTTTGTTGTATTCATCTAACTAACATTGTTGAAAATTTAAATGTACATCAAGAAATGTATGTAATTGAAATTTAGAAAATTATGTACATATATATATACACACAAACATACAACTATGTATATGCACACACACACACACACACATATATATGTACGCATATATATAGTTGTGTGTGTGTATATTTATATGTATACACAACTAAGTATATGCATACATATATATATAACAATACATCTATATGCAGCATATCCATAAATTGTAAGTGTAAGTGTAAGTGGAAATCAATCTAATTGTAAATTGTAAATTTATGTTTACAATGAATAAGAAAAATGGACACAATGTCTACCAGGTCACAGCCAAAGTAAAGTCTTGAAAGACTTGACCTGAAATGTCATCTTGCAATTTGGCATGCTCTTTACAACCTCCCTAGTTGTGTATACATACATACATACATACATACATGCATACATACATATATGTGTATGTATGTATGTGTGTATGTATGTATGTATGTATGTATACATGACTAAGTATATGCATACATATATCTATACATCTATATGCAACATATCCATAAATTAATCTATTTGAAATTATAAATTTTTCAACACCTACACTTGGAAATCAATCTAATTATAAATTGTAAATGTAAGTTTACAATGAATAAGAAAAATGAACATTATAAATGAACACAATGTCTACCGGGTCACAGCCAAAGTAAAGTATTGAAAGACTTTACCTGAAATGTAATCTTGCAATTTGACATGCTCTTTATAACCTCCTAGCCACTTGACATGCCTGCCACAACAAACAAATATAATATAACAAACAAACATGGACAATAGTTATTGAAATAAATAAAAATACATACTAGTTAGTGAACAATAAAGAACAATAATTGAAACTTAGAGCCATATGAACAAAAAATTCTTAATTATTTGGTGTGTTGACAAACACATTTACCGAACTACCCACCTTGAACATTGTTGCACCACGTCTCCTTGTTCTCCCATGCCTGCAAGAAAATATTTACAACCATGGGTAGTAACAACCAAGGCTAGTAACATACAAACATCATACGGCCTTTGAAATAATGCATGTACAACAACACATAATTAATCAAGTTCAACATATATACAAGCTCAAGATAAAGTTTTTTTCCCAACATAGTATCCACCATTTTCAGGTATAACGGTTAAGAAGTGTGTGAAAGTCTTTCATAGTCATACAAAATATATATAACTAACATTGTACACATTCATTTATAGATTGAATAAGTTGTGTGTTTATATATACATACATACAAATATATACACACACACACACATATATATGTATATATATATATGTATATATGATAGTTTTTGTGTGTATATATATACACAAACAGACACAGTCATATATAGACATATATACATATATAATGAAAAAGGAAGCTGAGAGAACCAAAAATATTAAATGAACACACAAATTTTTGAATTTGTAAATGGGGTTTGTAAGGAAAAACCCGTCACCAAAAAACACCTTCATTTACTTATAAAGTAAAGTAAATGAAAGACAGTGCATAAATATAAATGTTAAATGCACAACTCATGAAAATAACTATAAGTAGAATGTACAAAGCACATTGTACAGTAAATGAAAGAAGTTGTGCTATATTCAACAGCAATAGGATATTAATTTTAACAAAGGTAGATCGATTACAGACTTGGGTTTTCAAAAATGTGCACAAAAATTAACCAAGGGTTTCATAATAATAATTCCTCACTCACGAGGGTATCTCGCCTAAGCTACAAACTTCTTCTACTGCTGGTGTTTGATCGGTGGGGGGTTCTTTGGTGCGCTGGATTGGTGGCTTGGGTGGCCACGTCTCTTGCTAGTTTCTGCTGCTTTCTGCTCACATTTTTCTGCTTCAACCCAGGCGTTTTGTGATCTGCTCGTGGTGATTGGGGGTGTTATTGCATCTGTGGGGGACTCTGATTTTTTGTGGTGTTTTGAAACCTGGGGGAGCGAGGCGGAGTTTTTATTTTTTGTGATCTTCTTCAGTGTGTTTTGGGTTGTTCAAGTTTTTTGGGGTTTACTGTCTCAGGCCTTGCATGGCTCCAATCGGGATTTCCCCTGGTGGTAAGGGGTTGTCTTTCAAGGATGCGGTGGCAGGGAGCAATCCTTCGGTTATTTTGCATGCGAATCCTTTTTTCGGCGAATCTGGATCAGGAATGGGAGAGTCCTCACATCTGTCTGGAGGTTTTAGACCCTCAAAGGTCAATGGGTGCCTTGCTAAGAGCGAGAATAGGCCGATTGTTGAGATCCAACCTGAAGCTATTGTGGACGATATCAACTACTTATCAAAGCATGCTCTGATCTGTAAGTTCCTAGGGATTCGGGTATCTTTGTCTTTTTTGGAATCATGGGCTCGGCGTACCTGGTCTCCCGAGGGGGATATGGATGTTTTGTTGGCAGCCAATGGCTACTTTCAAGTGGTTTTCTCTTGCATGTCGGACAGGAATAAAGTTTTCGAAGGAGGGCCCTATTTCTACAATCAAGTGGGTCTTTTCATTAAACCTTGGCATGTGGGATTTAACCCTACAGAAGAGCTTCCGTCGCGGGTCCCGGTTTGGGTGAGATTACCATGGCTTCCTTTAGAATTTTGGAGGGAGGACATTTTTAACTTAGTGGCAAGCCAGCTTGGAAAACCAGTTGGTCCTTCGAGACAGACTATGGAGAAGAAGGTAATTACCTACGCCCGGGTATGTGTTGAAATTGATTTGAATAAGCCCCTGCCTGATTCTATCGAAATTCGGTTGGGGTCAAGTGCATGGATTCAACAACTTGACTATGAAACGCTGTCGTTTCGCTGTCGCTTTTGCCATGAATATGGGCATTTGCAGAGGGTGTGCCCCAAATCAAAACCTTTAGAGGATTCAAACATAGGGCCGACGAGTGCTCCTCACGCCCAAGATAAAGGGAAGGCCCCTATGAGGGAGGACAAGGAGGGCTTTATCCCTGTAAGAGGGCGTAATAAGGGTCGTGGCCAAAAGAGGACCTTTAAGGACAGACAGACAGATGAGGTTTTCAATAGGTTTGATGGGTTGGATGACTTAGAACAGTTTGATGGAACCATTGCTAATATGCCGGCTAGTCATGAGCTCTTAGAAGCAAAGGAAATAGGTGGGGAGGAGAACAATGTTGTTCAAGCTGATCCGCAGGAGAGAGAGCTTGGGGTGCAGATGGTCACAGATACTTCAGTGGGACCTTTGGAGGAGTTGGATTCCAGTGGAGACAAGGAAGTGCAGGAGATTTCTGCTCATGCCCGAACCAAGGCTTGCACCGGAAATGTTCGGCAGGAGGAGAGCAAAAGCAAGGGTTCCCCTTCTATTTTGGGTATTCATCAAAAAACCATTAGAAAGGATACCCCAGAGAAGTCTCTTAAGGTGGGGAGGAAGAAAGACCAGGAAAAAGTGAAGTTAGTGGGAGAGACTTTAGTGGAGTCTGGTTCTGTGAAAACCATTGATTCCCACTTCCCTCTTCATCAGAAATGATTGTTCTTTCATGGAATGTAAGGGGGTTGAATAGCATCCCTAGACAAAAGGCTATTCGGGATCTGATTAAGTCTCATTCGCCTGAGGTGGTTTTTATTCAGGAAACTAAGTTATCTATTGATAGGATGCAGAACACGGCTGCTAAGATTTGGCCTAGATGTCTTTGTCAGTGCATTGGCGCCCAAGGATGTTCTGGGGGTTTGGCTCTTTTATGGGATCCTCGCAAGCTGGTTCCACTCTGGTGGGTTTCTAGCAAATCTACTATTTCCTTGGTGGCCACGTGTGGCGTAACTGGTGAGATTCTCCTCTTCACTAATGTTTATGCCCCGATTGATTTTATTGGAAAAACTTTACTTTGGTCACATATAGGATATGTTCGCTCTCTTGCTCCTCTATTCCCTTGGATTCTGGCAGGAGATTTCAATGCAATTTTAAGTTTGGAAGAGAAGCGGGGAGGTATTCCCAAGCTTGATCCCTCTGCAGGCCTTTTTAGAAGTAGTATTGAAAGCTTGAGGGTGGTGGACGTCACCCCTTCCAATGGGTTATTTACATGGAACAATAGAAGATGTGGGGTGGAAGCGATAGCGGAAAGATTAGATAGGTTTTTGGTTTCTTGTTTCTGGATGGCAGACAGTTGGATTACTAGTTCAGAGATTTTGGACTGGAGGGGTTCGGATCACTGGCCAATTCTTTTGACTGCTTCTAAGTTTCAAAAGACAAAGAATCCATCCTTTAAGTTTCAGCTTATGTGGTTGAGGGATGCTTCTCTCCAGAATTATATCTCTACTTGGTGGATGGAAGGGAAGCCTGCTTATGGTACCGCTATGTTTTCTTTTGTCAAGCAATTGCAGTATGTTAAGTTTAAGCTGAAAAGGTGGAATAGGGAGTGCTTTGGAAATCTCTTTGGAGCCAAGAGAGAAGCACAGCAGAGGGTGGACAATATTACGCGCCAAATCAGAGAACAGGGATTGTCTGATGGGCTATATAGAGAAGAAGCTGCGGCCTTAAAGGATCTGGAGGAGTGGGAGCTACGAGAAGAGATCTACTGGAAACAAAAAGCTAGAATTGATTGGCTCCAGGAAGGGGATAGAAATACTAAGTTCTTCCACAACACAGTAAAGGACAGAAGACATAGAAGTGTTCTCAATTCTCTCACGACGGCTGAAGGGCTCCTGCTTTCCTCT
Source organism: Sequoia sempervirens (assembly GCA_007258455.2). Classification (NCBI taxonomy): domain Eukaryota; kingdom Viridiplantae; phylum Streptophyta; class Pinopsida; order Cupressales; family Cupressaceae; genus Sequoia; species Sequoia sempervirens. The sequence goes on from VDFB02189950.1 coordinate 7,285, forward strand.
CATAGGGAGATTGCCTTGGAGGCTACTAGGTATTTTGGGAACTTGTTCTCAGAAGAGTCGGATCTGGCTAGGGTTGAGGAGGATTTGGTTCTAGCTTGCATACCCTCCTTGGTCACTCCTGAAATGAATGAGGCTCTCATTAAGCCCATTACTCTATCTGAGATAGAGCTTGTTGTGTTTGGTATGAAAAAGGGTAAAGCCCCGGGACCAGATGGTTTTCCTATAGAGTTCTTTCAAGCTTTTTGGGAGATTGTCAAGATGGACCTCTTTGATGTGGTGCAGGAATCCTTTAACAATAAACAGATGCTTAAGGCTTTGAATGCAACTCTCCTGGCTCTCATCCCAAAGAAGGAGGGAGCTAACTCCCTTAATTTCTTTAGACCTATTGCTTTGTGCAATGTGATGTACAAAATAATTACAAAAGTGATAGCTGAACGGTTAAAGCCATGGCTTAGTGACCTAATCTCTGAGGAGCAAGGGGGCTTTGTTACAGGATGACAAATTTTGGATGGGGTTATCATAGCGGCTGAAGCTATGCATTCTATGGCCACCTCTAAAGAAAAAGCTATGTTCATTAAGCTGGACATGGCCAAAGCTTATGATAGGGTCAGATGGAGCTTTTTGCAGAAAGTTTTACAGGCCTTTGGTTTTGGACAGGAGTGGATCAGCTGGGTGATGAGCTGCATAACTTCACCCTCTTTTGCTGTCCTGATTAATGGGGAACCCTCTGACTTATTTGGTGCGACCAGAGGCCTTAGGCAAGGGGATCCTCTCTCCCCTTACCTTTTCATCCTGATGGCTGAAGGGTTGGGAAGACTTATTAAGTCCCAAGTTAGTCAGGGAGGGATTCAAGGTTGGAAGTGGGGACATGGCATTCCTCCTTCGTCCCACCTCCAATTTGTGGATGACACGTCCTTGATGGGTGTCGCAAGAATTCAGGAGGCTGCCAGTTTCCGAAGAGCTTTGGATATTTATGTGAAAGCCTCAGGACAAAAGATTAATGAAGAAAAGTCACAAATCTTCTTCTTCAATACCCCTGCTTCTATTCAAACTCGAATTGCTCATATCTTGAGGTTTCAAATTGGAACGCTTCCTTTAGTGTATCTGGGCATCCCTCTCTCAGACCAAAGGCTTTCGAGGGGTGTGTGGCAAGAGATTTTAGATAAGCTTCGAAGTAAAGTGAGTCATTGGACTCACCGTTGGCTCTCAACTGCTGGCAGAATGACTCTTTTGAAGTCTGTGATCCAAGCTCTTCCTATTTACAGGTGTCTTGTACAGTCAGCCCCTGCTGGGTTCATTAAGGACTTCGATGCTCTTTCAAGGCAATTTTTATGGACAGGTAATTTGCTTTCCTCAAAATGGAGTTTGGTCAAATGGGATTGTGTTTGCAGATCAAAGCAGGATGGTGGTCTGGGTTTGAGGAATACAAGCTGGAACGGCTGGGCTCTTGCTGCTAAGCTATTTTGGAGATGGTGCATAAGCCAAGATCAAGGATGGGCTAAAATCCTTAATGTTAAGTATCTTGGTGGAGTGAATGGGAAAGATGTACCAAGGTACGACTTGACTGGAAGGGGGTCCGTGATTTGGGAGACTTTGAAGAAAGGTGCTCAGTTAGTTAAAAATGGTCTTTTCTGGATTTGCAATGGCGGTTCAGATGCTCTGTTTTGGGAGGATTCTTGGGATGGTTTTCCTCCTATTCTATCTCAATACCCCCACCTTCAACCTTTATGTGACAGCTTCCTTGCAGCAGGATGGAGTAAGGTTGAGGACTTTAAGGTGTTTTTAAGGGTGGGGCGGGGAGAGGTTGCCAGATGGAAAGAGCCCGTAGACTGGCCTCCTGGGGGATCTGAGGGAGAGCGAGAGACTCTTGCTGGGATTCTTGCTGGCAGAGTGTGTAACTCTTTAAGAGGAGCTGATACCCTCGCTTGGGGACCCAATCCAAAAGGAAAGTTCTCTGTTGCCTCAGGGTATCAAGAGTTGGAAAGACAAAATTTTGACAGGATTGACATATCTTGGTGGAAGCAAGTTTGGAATAAGTCAGCTTGGCCCAAATGCAACTTTTTCTTATGGCTTGTGGTTCAGAACAAATGTCTTACCTGGGAGAATCTTCAGAAGAGGGGATTCCATGGGCCTTCTATCTGTACTTTATGTCATCAAAGCGAAGAAACCAGTTCGCACCTCTTTTTCCAATGTTCTTTCACCAGGGTTATTTGGCACTGGTGGTGGGAAGCTTGGGAGCATGCTTGTATACATGCTCACTCTTTGGTTGAGTTTTGGAACAGCCTTGGTAGACCCCCTTCTAAGACTTCTTTTCTGGAGGTGGCTTGGGGTATTGGTCCAGGTTTTATTATATGGCAGGTGTGGTTGGAAAGGAACCGTAGGATCTTTCAGGATAAGCCTAAGAGGGTTCAGCAGGTGTGGTTGCAAGTAATAAATATGCTTCAGGAGACTCTTGCTGCGAAGTGTGATCTCTCGGAGGATATTGCTCCTGGAGACGTGCGGGTGGTCCAAAAGTTGAATATTCTTTGTGCGGATTCTAGTGGTGCTCTTGGGAAGTTACAACAGAGCAGAAGCAGGAAAGCTAAAAGGAAGGTTTGTAGGGAGGGAAAGTGGTCCCCCCCCCTTTTGGGACTCTCAAGATCAATACAGATGGGTCTTCTAGGGGAAATCCTGGGCATGCTGGGGTTGGAGGAATTGGCAGGGACAGCTCTGGTAAGGTTATCTTCTTATTCTCTGAATATAAAGGGATTCAAACCAATAATTACATGGAGGCTCTTGCTGTCCTCATGGCGCTTGAAAGAGGCTGTGCTCTAGGATGGAGCAAGATTATCTGTGAGTCGGACTCTCAGGTGGTAGTGGATATGCTAAATTTGCAACGGGTGGAAGATGTGGATTGGCATCTGGCAGTGGTGGGGAGACAAATTCTTAGGTTGAGCACTTCTTTGGATGTTGTCTCTTTTTGCTATGTTCCTCGTGAGTGGAATAAGACTGTGGATTGCCTGGCTAAGTGGGCTTCTGATCGTGGAGAGGGATGGAGGATGGGAGATTGGACTCACCTACCTCCGGAATGTGCCTTGGAACTTGAGACTCTTGTCAAGGAAGATATGGATGGTTAGTTGTGCCCCTTTTGGGGGGTTTTTTATGCTGGTGTTGTTTCTTTCTTGGGCTCTTGGCCCCTGCTCTTTGTACTTTGTTGGTTGATTCAATAAATTTTTACCCCTTTTTATAATAATAATTCCTCACTCACAGGAATATAGAAGTGTGTTTTCAGATAGATGTTGAATATTCCAAGCAAGAGTTTCATGAGATTAATTCCTTAAGCACACGAATTTGGAAAAAAACAAGCAAGGGTTTTCACAAATATGACATATTTTAAATGGGCTTGTCAATTTATGCCCATAGTGACATGGGTTTTTTATAAAAAGGTTGAAGCAAACCAAAAAATCTTATTTTGTAGACATGTGGTCAAACCCACGAAATTCCTCATCATTTCTGGAGACAAAATCATGAGACAATCGACTTTACCAGGCCATATTTAATCATTTAACCCTAAAAAAACCTGTATTTGAAAAAACAAAGCGAAGGTTTTCACAAAAATGGCATATACTAAATGGACTTGTCAATTTATGCCCATATTCACATGGGTTTTTTTATAAAAAGGTCAATGCAGACCAAAAAATCATTTTTTGCAGACATGTGGTCAAACCCACGAAATTCCTCTATTATTTATGCAGACAAAATCATGATACAATTGACTTTACTAGGCCGTGAGGGCGCGGTAAAATGAGGAGAGGAAATCATTTAACCCCAAATCATGTGTAAAACACCAGCACCATGACTTGACAAAATCAAATAGCACATGGCAAAAAGGCATGTAAGAGGAATGATTTATTTCATAAACAAGCAGTAATAATTTTTCAATCATCGAATAAACCCTTCACAAGTCATGAAAGATGCAGAAGAAAATGATTAACTAGTACCATTGTTCGCATTTTGAATGGAGAATGATGTTTTTTGTTACCTCAAGGCGTGTGAACCAACAGGAGCCGTGGAGAGTTGTCGTCGTCTACATTCGCTTCCATCGCTGAGAACCTTGCAGAGAGCGCACAGTAAAATGAGGGAAAAGAATGGGATACCCACAAAAAAAAACATTAGTCATATGCATTAATCGGACCCCAAATTAAGTTTAATTGGGGTGTAATGTGTTTGGTGTTTGGTTCTAATGTTAGGAGATTAATATGTAGGAGTAATTTTTAATGGGCGCCAAAATGATTTTATAAGGTGTTAACTTGAATTAGACCCATTGACTTTTGAGCATATTTGAACGGTAAAATAGTTTTAATTAAATGTTTTTGATTAAGGAAAAAATAGGTTTTGAAGGGACCTGAAACCCTTTACAATCCAAAACAAAGCCGCAAAAAGGACAACCTGCAGCCAACCAAAAAACCATCCCCCAAGCAAGACCCATCAAGATTTAATTAAATGTTAATAGTGACACATTTAGGTGATTTTTTAAAATAAATTGGTTGTTGTAGCGGGCGGATACTGAGACGTTAAGTGGCGACGAGTAAACAACACCTCTAAAAGGTGACTTTTTGACCCCTGCACACATATCCAATGCTCCCGCACTCGACCGAATTTCCCACAAGCCAAAACCTTAGTTATAAGCACTTAACTCGTGAACGAAAAAAACCCATAAAAAAAATTCAATTTGACGTACGGTTTGAATTCTATGATTGCGTGAAGTTAGCCCTGGCGGATACTGGGTCTTCTCCCCTATTTACACCAACAGTTACAACCTCCAAAGAAAAGCACATATGACTTTAATTAATTCTTGTGCTTGAGATGACATGTCTTCATGTGATCCACCACATACATTAAAGATATTTTCCCAATGTTACATACAACTTCCTAGGAAAACATTGCTCTATCCAAAGTGTGGCATCCACTTTCAAGATGAACTATAACTTTACAAAATATTAAATATTTTATGCAAGATGTACAAGACCTTTCTCAACATTCTCCCACTTGTTATATGCATTGCATAAGGGGTCAAACACAAACAAGACAAATTTTCTACACAAGGAAATACATCCCCATAACCATCTTGTATCATCTAAATTTTTGCATTCTCATGAACTTTACCAAATCAATTACAACATCTAGAACTACACATCAAAGTGTTCTAATTGCACATGAAAAGTAGTGTTCTCTACCATGTAGGCGACACTCTAATTGACACACTAGATCACAAAAATATCTTACTATAAACCAATATCATAACATAAGCTTAAAAGTCAAAACTCCTCAATTAAATATTAATTTCCACATTTGGGGATTCAACCCATTGCCTCTAACCATGCCATGTAATTCTCAAGCTCAATCTCAAAACAGACTTCTTGACTCAAGGAAAACTCATTCTCAGAGCTAACATTATCACAATGCTAGACCTACTCATATAAAAAGACAAAGAAAAACTAAAATACTTCTAAAAATCAAATGGACCAAACCTATCAAATCATTCTCTACTAAGTATTTTGGGCTCACATCCAAATATAGGTGTAAGGTTCTTGGTATTTTTGCTAAAACTATGTCAAGACACTCATTGTTCTAAAACTTGATCTACAATACCCAAGAGATCTCTACCCTCACCCAAATTTGTTTAGTAAAACTAGGTACACTATTGATAATCTAATGCCACCTAAAATTCAATAGTAACACCACAATATCTAGGAGCATCTATAACACCCACATTATAAAATGGGCCCAAATATACAAATGCAACAAAAATAAATAAACACAAAAGAACTACCCATGACAAATTACAATGTACACATGCTTGTGTGATACCACAAGATGATGGACACATGACGAATATACATTTTGACAATGTGTAAGAAAAAGGGATATGAATACATATGAACCATTGAATGACATATATCCCTTATGACACACCCTATGCGACAATGGAAGCACTAAGAAGATGATATGGCATTAATGTATTCAATGCCATAAGGGAGTGGCATCTCGAAGACAACCGCCCCTCCAAGTCCTAAGAGTGTGAGTAAAGGGCACATGTAACCCCAAAATTAATTAGTATTATCTTGTGTAATAAATTAAAACATGAAGGTACAAAAGGTACTCTTTTTAATATAAGCATAATATTCAAGATAAGATAGACTATTTGGTAACCAAATCATCTCAATTGCTAAACTCATGCAACAAGAGATAATCCTCACATGTCGAGGGATTTCTTATTAGGAGAGTTAGCAATAAACAATGAATAATAATTGAAACCCAAAGATTTTACGAAACACAAAGGAAGTAACGAAAGAACAATTATACCTGATTGTTGATACCTCCATGATTCCCTTTCGTAATACCTTCTTGCTTGCTGGAGAATGTTGCCCTCAGATTCGTCTTTTGAGCAATCTAAAATGCCTAAGCCCTACAACAAGATTTGAAGGATTTGATATGCCTAAATGACTATGTCTACAAACCAATGCCTATGTCTAAAATAATGCCAAAATTGAAATACTAAGATTGCCTATGACCATGAACATGTGAGAGTAAATAAATGCCTATAGTAATTATGCCAAATGTGTGTCCCCAAAAATGAGAAGAAGATGGCATTTTATAGAAAAGGCCATTTCGAACGGACGGACGAGATAAATCAATGAAATGAACAATCCAGATTTAACCTGAGAATCCCTAATTAGGGTTAGGGAAAAATATTTAATCGAACGGTCAGAATAAAATCGGATCGACGATGGAGAATAAATGAGACAAATTAATTAGAAAATGAAGATTTTCGAAAAATCAATAAGATAAGACTGCCTGATTTGCAAGATTCGAAAAATCAAAGAGATAAGATGTGGACTGAAGATAAGATTTGAAAAATCCAAGAATTTGCCGATTACTTGATTTTTAGAGATTTAGTATTACTAATTTGAATTAAAATAATTCAAATTATGGATTTTGAGAGATAATAAATAATCTTTTTTTAGATTATTTATCAAAAAGGACTGACAGTTAAGATTGACATGACATTTTAAATAATTTAATTTATTTAAAATGAGAAGAATATTAATTAGCAATTAAGTAATTAAATTTAATT
>VDFB02189951.1:0-24327 GCA_007258455.2 Sequoia sempervirens
GTTAGGGGTCTTAGGGAGAGTGGCTCTTTGTGGGCGCCGGTGCCTCAGAAGGAGGAAGTGCTCAGGGGAACCCACGTAAGAGTAGTTAAACAAGTGATAACCTAAAAATAGAATTTAGGGGGATGGGTAGTAAAACATACAAGATAATTAAAACTGGATTCCTCGTCTATGCATTAGGGCTATCGTAGACTAGTGATAGACTGAGTAGGCCATGGTCGGCAAAGTCGTAGTCTCGTCTTTATGAGAGATTATTGGCTCCACATTAGCTACCCTATGGTGCCGGCCCTCAGTTAGGAGGAAGGGCCAGGAGATCCATAGATGGGTGTCGGTGCCTCAGTTGGAGGAAGTGCTAGGAGGATCCCATGAGAGCTATGCGATGACACTCTCCACTAGACATCCTTGTCCTTGTTTCTTGTCGCCTCTGGATATGGTTATATTTATGTTGTTTCTGATTTTAGGGCTAGGGGATCCATAGATGGGTGCCGGCGCCTCAGTTGGAGGAAGAGCCAGGGGATCCCATGAGAGCTATGCGATGACCCTCCCCACTTGACACCCGTCTGACTTGTTTCTTGTTGCCTATGGTATGGTGTATTGAATGGTTGATTTAGAGTTTTTATGGAATCATGTTCTTTTTATTGGTTCTGATTTATTTGGAAATGTATTTTGGGTGTTGGTTCGGTTCTTCTGGATAATGTATCTTTTTGATGCTTTTGATTCTTGTGAAATTGTTCATGGTTGCTAATTGGTGATACTTCATGTTAGTGTGGTGAGTTTCTTAGTTTTGACTTGTTATGTGATTTGTGAGCGTTGATGATTGTTCATTGTATGCTTTGAGTTGTACTTGTTTCGTATCATGTTGTTGTTGAGTCGGTTTGACATTCATGGTCGGGTTCACTTCCTCGTCACCTCTGAGCACAGGGGGTGAGTTACTTGTAATTCACATGGTTGGGTGGAACGTGCTCCGCACCCGTTGGGTTCCCCATCAGCGTCTTGTCTTCTCAGCATTTCCGCAGTGGAGTTGTACCAGTGATCAGTTGTACTTCATGTTTCATTATACTTGTATCAATCCCCATGTTGGGAAACTCAATGTAATTCAATTATCTGAAATTGTAATGTAATATTATAACGATGATGTAATAGTTAGGTTCATTTGTAACTCTTTTAAAAGATGTATCATGGATGTAATTATGCGATGTTTATTATACTCGCATCATGGTTATGGGATGTATCATTGTTTATGGTTATTATAAAGTAAATGGTTATGTTGTAAATTGTAATCTTTATTTCCATTTAGTTGATTGCGATGTAACCTCGCGTGCCCCAAAGAACCAAGTGTATTAGTGCTATGTAATATGTTATGTGGTTATGGTTTAATGTTATGGCATGTTTACTTTTATTACTTTAAAAAAAAAAATTATTTGCATTATGTGTGTTCTCTGGGGTTTGCACGGGCGGCGTTACTATCTTGACAAGTGGCATCTTGCTATTGGTTGAAAATTAGTCCTACATTGCTTCATTTTGGGAATTTCTCCATCTTATCATTCTATAAATAAGAGGTTTCTCTCCTCATTGCATCATCCACAATTTGAGCAAACTTACTATACTCAAATCCATACTCAAGAATTGCAATTCTCATCCATTTCATCAAGTCTTAGCTAGGTTATGCAGGTTTTTCATCATGGAGCATATTTGAATCTTCATCAAGTGGATCACTCTTCATCACTCATCAATCTTGCATCATTGGAGTTGGGAAAGGGCCAATTTTCACATTAAATTGGCACAAATTCCCCCATGGGATCAAGAGTTTGCTTTGCATTTGAATAGGGTAGATAGATTTTATTTATGTTTGTTTATATTCTCAATCTCATCTCTTGTTCTTTGCAATTTAAATGGATTTCATGGGGAATCTTATTTTTTACTTGCATATGATATTCTAATGTGTTTGTTTGTTGTGTTCATTCAGGTATTAGGATTGGGGTTCTACAATAAATAAGCATCATTTCTTAAAGAAAGAGTCTGGGAAATAGGGTTGGCTTGAATTTTTGTCCACACCCATAGAAAAACAAAAAGGAAAATCCACAAAGGGGCCCGTAGCAAAAAGGGAAAAATTAGACAAAGGCGAATCTTCTAAAGGAGAGAAGAAAAAATGTAAAAGAAAGCTACAGGAATCCTCTAGGTTAACATCTAGTGCCTCTAAAAAGAGGAAATGAGACTTGAATGAAGAAATCCCTAGTAACGTTGAGACCATTGCGTCGACTCCTGAAGAAACACCTACATTTGAAACCCTTGTCTCTAAAAGCCCTAAAGAAACTTTTGTAGCCCATGAAGAAACCCAAAAACCAGTGTAGTCCCCTGAGCAACCCCACAACCCTCCTGAAGGTCCAATGCCATCTCTTGAAAGAATCTTGATAACCGAGGCCCATGAAAATGTTGAAGAATTTGAAACACAGTCAGAAGAAGTAGAATCCTCTGAGGAATTTGAGGAAGAGGAAGCCAAGAGATCTTCTACACCTTCCACGACTGTTGAGAGAAGGGAAAAGAGCCAATAGTTGAAGAAAAAGAAGTCCATCAAAAACAAAATGAGGAAGAATTAGAAATAGAGGAATTGCTAAGGGCAATGAAATTTTCAAGAATTGAAGCTGCACTAGAGCTAGAAAGGAAAAATATGCAGTTTCTTGAGGAAAAATTAAAAAGAAAAGAGGAAGAGTTACAAAAATCCCTCAATAAAACTCAGGAAATGGAAAAAGAGATTGAAGAAAGGAAAGCAAGGTAGAAAGAGCAGTTGAATAATACTGAAGAGGCTTTACAACAAGCTAGTGTGCAAGCATTAGCAAGTGCAGAGGAAATCATGAAATTGAAACAACAGTCCATGAGGTTTTATTCTCAATTAAAATAAGAGCAATTAAAACAACAGTCCATGAGGTTTTATTCTCAAGAAGCTTCTAATTCTGCAGCCCCACCACATTACCTTGCTCTACCTCCCATTCCATCTGATATTCAATCAGATGTTCCACAAAAGACTCAACCAGGATATCTCTCTTTTGCAGCCCTAAAATTCAAGCATGAAAATGATCAGCTGAAAAAGAAAGTACAAAAATTAGAGGAAGAAAGAAATGAAGTTGAAAGAAGACTTGAGCAAGCAATAGAGATAAGTTCTGCAATGCTGTCAATGAGAAGACCATAAGAAATATATGCTTTATTTCTTAGGGAGAAGTTTCTGCAATGGAAGCTTAATCAATTAGTTTTAAGGAGAATCCTTGATTATCATAATGGCAAAGATTTTTTGCAAGATTACTTCCATAGCCACCCTGATATTCAAAACCATATGTGTGATTTTTTCTAGCATGGGTTTTTGATGGGAGATAATGATGATTCTTTGTTAAATATTTATGTAGGTGAGCTACAAATCAACTCTTTTGTCTCCTTAATGCAAAATCAGGTTGAATGATTGAAAAGGATAGAAAAATATAAAGAGGCTCAGAAAAGGTACAGTTTACCAATGAGGCCTGAAATTCCCCATGCACATAATTATATTAAAATGGTTTGATCAGTTGTAAGGAAAAATCACATTAATCCTCTCTATGTTTCAAATTTGTTGAATTATATATCTACTTTCCATAATGTAGAAGGGACACTTCATCCTTTGACAATAAATTCATGTGAGGAAAGATATTTCACCATCCCTAAGTCATTGAGAAGAAGAGAGCCTATAAGTCCAAACAACCTCAGATGGAGCTTGATAAGAGTTAGGCATGTGATCTCCTTGATTGAACATCAACATGAATTCTGGGTTGGTATGTAGTTTAGAATGCCAATCATCATCATGCCCACTCCAAAACTCAAGGCACCAGCCAATATTCTAGAGGAGGTGATAAAACCCTTGTTTTAGAAGCTAAAGGAAAACAATGGCTTTGCACTCAAGACAAGACTGCCATTGCAATATAGGGAAGGAGTGTTTGACTGTTCCATTTGGATGGAAGCAGTGAACAAGGACAAAGAAACCACCATAATTCTTGACAAAGAACCATGAGGACATGGTTCACAACAAGTGGGGAAGAATGATGAGGGGCTCAAAGATACTTTCATATAGTCATTTTATGTTTAAAAGACTTATTTATTTTATTAATTAACATGACTAGCGGTAGACTATAGACTAATACATTTACTTGCTTTTCTTTATGTTTGGCTAATTTGGTAGATATATTTGAGGTAATCCTTTATATTAAATGCATTGATTTTGTGATGATATTGATGAGTTAATTATGCAGTTTTAATATTTTACTGTCATAATTGGTATCCTATTGTTAAGGATTTTATTCAGGGTATTTAAAAGATTGATGACTGATGATTAATGATAAAGTTAAACTCCCTGTTTAATCAAATGAAGCAAATTGTGCCACTGATCGACACAACTGAATGATGAATCGCTAAAGTTTCAAATCAACTTCTTTTAGTCAGTTTAGGAACTTCTATTCCCAACGTCGATCTGGCATTTCTCTCTCTATCTATTCTTAGTCCTATTTTAGTTCTGTTTAAGTTTTATTTAAATCTTTAGTTTAGACACCTTGAATCTTAGCAGTCACACCATGTTTTGAATTCAATAAGGATATAGTTATAAATATCCATTTTTAATATTTAGAAAGGAGTTAGATAATTTTCAATTAGAATCTTGTAATGGTTGCAATACTCTATTCTATGTCCCTATCTGGTCAATTTGAATGAAGATAAGAAGTTTACTCAAATCACTGTGTTAAGAGATCTTACTAGAGGAAGAGCAGGGCCCACTCAACCAAAGGAATTGATCTTGTGTGGTATTCTTCTGAGTTTATTTTATTTTTGTTCATTAATATTTGAATATGGAATGTTAAGTTGTTTGAATCATTTTCAGTTCATTGGATGTTAAAATATGGAATGCTAATTCTGTTTAAATCATTCTCAACAATTGTGTTTAAATTTATTTTAAGTTTAGTTCATCATGGTTAGAATGGTTTGTTAGATTTGTTGTAAGGTTTATTGAGATAATCAAATTTAGATGTTGTTTGTAGGAATTAAGTTTGGTAATTATCTGTTAAGTTTAATTGAAGCAATGATGGGAACTTATGGAAAGATGAAACTAAAATTTGTTTGGAATTTGTTCATGGCAATTAGTATTTATGTTTTCTAGATTAATCATTATTTCCTTTCACTTTATTTCTATTCTTTAAAATAACATTTATTTTCTAGAAAATATTAAGATAGATTTCTTTTGAAGTAAATTAGAATTAAATTTGGATTTTGAATTCTAGATTAAGAATTAAGATAAATGTTAGTCTTTTCCATGAATCGGTCTCAATCAAGTCAAATGAAGTCAGAAATAAGTCAACAAAACTTTAAATTAGGAAATAAGATATAATTAATCCTTAGGAATTAGTCGCTGAAGTTCAGCTCTTGAGAGCTCCTGAAGGAGTCAAACCGATCGCTGAAGTCACTGTTTATAGTGAAAAACCCCCAAAAATCTGTAACAAACATCCTTATCGCATATAGCTTTAAGACACACCTGATTCAATAATTAATTGATTAAATGATGCTAGTTGTGACATCAACGACCTTTCCCATCAGTAAAAACCATCTTGAATAATCATCAAATTCACATGAATCAAAAAATAGTGCAAGGCATTGACCCTCTTGCATGCAACTCAAGGAATTACCAACCAATTTAAAAAATGAAAAAATCATAAAATCTTACATATAAAAACACTCCCTCCTAAGCCTCTAGAGACCAACATTCTAAACTCACTTCCTGAAGGCAAAGAACCTTGAACATAATTTACACAAACCAGTCCATCATAAACAACTTCATGAACACTTAATCAAGACACTCTATCTAATCCAAGCATTTAATCATCATATTATACCCATGAAGACATTCCTTAAAACAAAGCATTATTACAACTTCCTTATCATTAGCAACACATAGCTAGATTAGTAGGAGAAATACATAAAATAAGATAACCAAAGGTAAACTTCTCACACTTGATTTAGAACTTGTGCAAGGAGATGATATTAATAACAAAAATGACAACCTAAGAAAGAACACTACAACTCTCACCCTAAAGGTTTAAACAGTTTAACATAATCAATTACACCCTATTTAAAATAAACTTCTACTTTATCACTTGCAATTGATCATTAAATCAACTCATTTTGTTAACTTAACATCAACTTATATTTATAAAAATAATGGGGTTGAATAAACCACAAAGGCTCAATTATAAGACATCCTATATAACCAATTTATACTTACTACAATCACGACATACTCCTTAGGCTTTATTTATTTTTACTAAATCTTCAATTGATTTTTACTTGTAACTCGAACTATACCATAAATATATATCTAAAAGGTTTTGTCACATTATTTTATGATTTAATCTTTATTTTTTAATTATTTTAATAAATTGATGAGGGAGTTCTCTATTCTATATGAGTTATCTAACACAATCAATTAATTATAAATGCAGAAATATTATTTTACTTTAACCATAATATAATATATATATGATTGCAGCCATGGGGAAAACAACCTGATAGCAGCCCCACGTTTCAACCATATCTTAGAAACCATGATCCAAGTTTTTGAGATTTTTGGATAGGGCTTAGAAGACACCAAGGTGAAAAAACCCTTTAAATTTCTCACCAACCCAGTTCATAAAAAAAAGTTATGGATGATGCAATCAGGTCAATTTATTGGCAGGGAATAAATCAATAACACAACATGCAATCCAATAAGCTACAGATTATGAATAAGACGTCGAAGGGAAAATGATAAAGGAAACAGAGGCTACACCAGGCATAAATAATAAAATATTTTTTCAAGTGTTGCAGTTGCATTGCCCTATTTGAAATAAAATCAAATTGAGGAGCACAGAGAGAGAGTAATGAAATTAAAAGAAATGGGGTTTCATGGCTACAGATGCACAAAACATTTTGTAGAAAAATGGGTTTTGAAAATCCTCAGAGAAGGAATTTAATAATTGTTTCCATTCAAAAATAAATAAACAAGGTAATGTTTTATTTCCAATCAACATAACCACCCTCAATTTCCCCACAAAATTTACAGCATATGAAATTTTCTTGCAAACAAAATTTTCTTCTTCCCGGAAAATAAAAATCCATAATCGTCCACATCTCTCGAGAAGATAATTATTGCTCTATTGCTCATTCAGCTTAATTTTAACACATCTTGTTTCATCCTGGATTCACTCACCGCAGGGAGAGCGGTTATTTAAATGAAAAAGGCAACTAACTAGCTAATAGAGGGAGTCATGATCATAAATACATTATGAATCTGCAGAATAGATATTCATAAATGAAAGTCTATCTGCTCGATGCGACCCAAAGAGAATATAGAATTACACACTCCCTAGATCAATGGACCATTTAAGCTCCTTCCCAAATATTTTGTCAAAGAGTTATTACTGGAACAACTTCTTCAACAGAGTCGAGATTCTTTGTGCTTGATCAGCTCCTACTCCCTCCAACAACCTACAATAAGTGACAAAGCGAGGAAAAGCATACACACAAGTAGTACGACATCCATTCATTAATCTGCGTTAATCCCTATTCTATTATCCAAATCATAAGAATACATGTATGCGGGGAGGTCAAAAGGTAATTAATGAAGTTGTCAAGCTACAGGAATATGGAATTCATTGCTACAGGATATTACCCAAAAAGTCTTTAATCAACAAGTTTAAACAACTATTAATAATAAAAGTAAGAGTATCAAAAGTTTCAAACTATGAGCATATTTAAGGCTCATCATTCTGCCCCCTACTTATCGTAATGTTGGTCCTCCAGCATTGACTTTCTTTGTTATTTCCCTGAAAATTGGTTGGAGTAACATGACCTTGTAGTGAAGTTCCAAACTTGTAGTAAAAACCTCTGGTAAAATCCCATCTTTCATATCTGTGGTTCTCTATTTCTGCATTGATTTCCTTGGCTTGGTAAGGATAGAGCGGCCACATTAAAACTGGGGGTTGGAAGGTCAGTGGCATCCATAATTCAAATCTGCTTTGCAAACCCAGTTGCATGTACCTTTTTGTTCTCCTGAGTGTTGCTGTGAAGTTCAAAGGGATGTGAGGCTCTATCTTTCTTAGACCAACCATCAATTTCTCCCACCTTGCCTCAATCCTGGAAGAGGCAAGTTTCCAAAATATATATTTCTGCTCTTTGAACTCACTGTATACTTGTTGTCTGATGTCAAAAAATTTCTCTCTTTCCTGAGGATGATTCAATCCATAAGTAACGTTAAGCCAGGTTCTTAAAACTGTGCGTGGGTCTGAACTCTCAACTCTTAGAAGAATAGGTTCATCTCTTTCTGCTTCTTCATATGTTTCCAATTGTCTCCCATAATTGACCTCATTTGCAGCCCAAGACATAAGTGCTCTTAGATGGATATCACCTATATAAAAGAGTGGGTTCCATTCAGTTTCTGCAGGAATTAAATAACCATGTAAATAAAGTTCACACATGGAGTTTTTCTACCAATTAGGGGCCACTTCATAGGCATCATAGAATTCCTTGGCTGTTTCAATATCGGGATCCAAATTTCTGGAGATCCTCATTAGTTTGAACCAAAGAAACTGTTCCTTGAGGCACATTGCATATACTTTGGGTGGCGGCCTACACTCCATTATCTTTCTAGTTATTTTCATCATTTCATCCATTTTCTTCTGCATATCTTGAATTTCTTGCTTTTGCCTTTCAATTTCCCTTTGCAGCTTTTTCTTTTCCTCTTTCCATAAACTTTGTTGGACTTCAGTTTTCGCGAAATGGCGAAAACATAAAGTTTGAAATGACACAGGCTGAGACTTAATTCTCAGAAATTCCAAGTATGCAATCAGTAGAGTCCTTTTGTACACAACTAAATTTGTGCAAACTTTAGTGGGCAATGGATTATCATAGGGTATTTTAGGCTTTTCAAGCACACCTTCTTCTTGTTGTAGGACAAAATCCTCTTGCTGCAGGATAAAGCCCTGTTGCTGCATGGAAGAAGATTGTTCTTCCTCAAAAAAATTCTCAGCCGCACAAGCCAAGTCGTCCAGACTCAACATTTTCCCCTTATCAACATTACTGGGTTGTGCTGCCTCAGAAATAGTAGAGGAGCTTTGTGGAACATTTGCAGACATACCCAGGGAGTTATCATGACCTGATTCAACAGAGTCCTCCAATATTATGACAGTTTTCATTTGAACAGAGGTTGTAGTAGGCTTAGACTGTTTCTTCAATGAACTCCTTCTTGGTAGTTTTTCATAAGGAGCAGTAGCAAAGGAAGCTTCCCTAATAGTCCTCTTCTTAGCTGGTCTTGAAGATCTAGACTCGGCAGGGGAAGAAGATATTGGAGTATTAACGAGTGTTGCTACAGGAGAGACAAAGACAAGCGAAGACCCCGCAGAAGAGGATGAGGCAAAAGTTTTTGTCTTTGAGTATGTGGGTCCGACTCAGGAGTCTTCCCTACCCCAGATGACTCACCTACAATTGTCTTTCCTTTTTCTCTCCTAGCGGCAGACCTTGTTTGCACACCGGTAGAGGACATTGGTATAGAAGCTGCAGGACTGGGCGCTGCAGGAGCAGCAGATTCTTGCTCTGTTTCTATACTTGTGGACTCAATTCTCATTTTCTTTCTTCTAGGTTGCGCAGGTAGTGCCCTAAGGGGTTCAAGTGGTTGAAGACCTTTTCGAGCAACAAACTCATTCCAGGAAAGAGGTGAAACATCCCTTAAAGATCGCTCAGTCAAAATTTTTATTAGGGCATGATGTGTGACAGAGTTTCCTTTACCCTTTTGGGTTTCATGTGCACTATTTTGCAAAAGGTTTAACAAGAAATTCAGAACATTCACTACCAGTCCATGTCTCATGTGACTTAACAATTTGAAATGATATGAATGTAGGTAAGAGAAGCGCCCTTCACAAGTTAAATACCTGATAATAAAGATGGCATATTCAGAGTATGGATAAGGCAGGGACATTCTTTTGCACCCTTGCTTTGAGATTTCCAAAGGCTCATCAGCTAGTAGAATAAACTCTGCCCTAGCAGAGACAGCATCCCTTCCAATAGGAAAATTTTCACCAACTATCGGTAATCCAGTAACTTCTGTAATTCTTTCCTCTGTCACAGCCACTGCCAAGCCCCATACCATAGCCTCATTTTCTGAAAATGTTCTTAAGAATTCGCCCGCAGCCTCTTCATCAAAAGAATCAATTCTCAAAAAATAATTTAACCATCCACAATTGGCGAATGCTTGCATTAACTGAGGATCCTGTGTCAACGCCTCATGAGCCATAGGCTTGTGCCTCACCAGTTGGCCACCTATGATCAAAAAACCTTAAAAAAAAAACTCAGACTGATGCTGAAAGCTTGCAAAAGACTCTTCTTCCTTACTGCACTTCCTTTTCCTTACCAAGAATAATAACTAGACATTTGCATAAAATAATTTTAATAACTACTTAAACTAAGTAGTTAGCTTGTTCTTAGGATATGGCTTCGCAATTGTACTTTAGAAAGTACAAGAACATAACTATTTTGGCAAACGTAAATTTGGCACAGGAAAATTTCAAATTAGAATACCCCCGCCCCTTACTTAGCATTCGACATGTGTCCTCACATGTGCAAGGTGATAAGTTTAAAGCATGCAATTACGGCTGACATAAACATTACAATTAATGAATAAACAGAAAGAATAAATTATGTGATAATGAAAAGATTTGGTACCTTGAATTAGGAGTTCTCGGGCGAGCCGTGGGACAACAACGTGTCATGAAATGATAGTAGAGAGGTTAATGCATGAATGAGAAGCGGAGTGGCAAGCTATGGATGGCGGTAGATAAAAGGAATAGACCGATGTGATAGATGAAAAAACAGGAGAAAAGTGGTTTTCTTTAAAAAAAGAAGAAACTTTATTATGGGGAGTCCAGCATAATACTTAAGAAAGGCACAGCCAAGAAAAAGGCCTAAACCTTTTACTCTGAGAAAGACCGATCGAAACAAACTTTTAAAGACTCTTCCTTTGATGTGGAAACTATGATATAGCTGAAATTCGATGTCCATTTAATAGAGGAATTTGAAACAAATTTGGTTTTGAGCATGCCCGGACACGCTAATTAGATTGGAGTTGATTCCCTAGTACGCATGACTTGCAACACACAAAAGCGGTTGAGCATATACATCATCCTTATCACCGGTACACCGTGAAGTAGAATTACAACATAGCGGGAATACTCACAAGTGATAATAGACACTATCCCTTTCCACCCAAACATATCAATTAAATAACCACATCAACTCATAACAATCAGAATGATAATCACATAATTGTCATAACAATGCATCTAACATCATATATTGTATCATAAAATAGATTGACTACTTACATCATTAGCACATACCTTTAATTATCCTTATTACTTTACCTTCATCTCTAAGTTCCAAAGCCAACTACCTGCACATCCACGGTGAGAATGGAGGGGCACTACATATATACATATATACATATTTTTTATATGTATAATCCAAATAAATAATGTAAAGTTAAATTTGATAAATAATATTTTAAATTGATTTATTTTTTTCGTTATGATCTTATTAGTTATGACAAGTTCAAGGATGCATTTTAAAAATTAAGAGTAGCAAAAAAATATCAAAGAGGATATGATCAACATTATTGGAGACAACACTGTGAAGAAATGATAAATGCACAAAAGGAAGAGAAAAGAAAATAGATAAATAATAATGATAAAGGAAGACATTTAATGATATCAAATGATTATTGAAAAGTTGAAGGAGAAATGAGACAACACATAGAGAAGATGATAATACATTATGCATGAACATCTCAATAGAATTAATATATATTAAGAAGGAAACAACAAAGAGAAATATATTTAGATCAATTCACTAAAATAAAAAATGACTACAAAAATGTTACCATGTATGATTTCAAAAGCATTATAAATTAAATTTTAATGTTGAGGTTGATTTAAAGGATTGAATCCTATAATGATAGATATTGTACAATTAGTAGTTCATAAGAGGAATTAATATGTCAACATTAAGGAGAATAAGGTACATTGGATCATAGTATAAATGTTGAGATTAATTTAAAATCTTTACAAATGATATTTTCCATTGTGAACTCTAAATAAACTCATTTCACCAAAAATGTGTTAGATTTGTCAAGAATGTTACCTTGGAGTGAAAGTTTATTGAGTAATTGAAGGTCCTATTTAGAATATATGCCAACAACACAAAAAATAACAAATATTTTTAATATTGAACAATATGCATCTTGGTCCACAACCATGAAAACTTGAAAAATTAATGCAAGTTAAGGAAATTTTGATAATATGTGTCATGTAACGCCTGTCGTGCAAACCCCAAAGGACAACAACAATGCACACTTTAAAAAAAATAAATAATACAAAGTAAACATATAATTAACCATTAAACATAATTACATTACACAATAACATCAAGAACATCTAAGTCCTTTGGGGCACGCAAGGTCACATCGCATAAAACCAACCCATAATGAAGGATACATAGAAAGTTAAATAACTTAACTAACTTTACATCCATCATAGACATTAAGATATACGGTTGCAAGAGATAACATCCATACATTCATAATCATAAATATATAAATACATCACATGATACAAGCCATAATAAATCTCATAAATCATGAATGGTTACAAGGGTGCATTTACAATACACCATCTTTGAATACATTACATGTTCACAATACATGAGATACAATAAAACCTCCCATACAAATGGGATAGATACATCATACAAGGAATATCTAAAATACAAGATGAATATCTAGTACAAGCTCCATTTGAAGGATCCTGTGTAGAACGAATGTTGATGGGGAGCCCAATGGGTGCGGAGCATATTCCACCCGACCACGCGGGTTTTAGAAAAACCAACCCCCCATGCTCAGAGGTGACAAGGAAGTTACTGCGACCAAGAATGCCACAAGACTAACTCCAATAAAGAATATCATAGTAACAATAACTCCAATAGCAACAACAAAAGATTACATAGATCATAAATGACAACAACCAAGATTCAATCATAATAAATGCAAATCCATAAAAAACATCACAAATCAATCCAAGGCAACAACTGTTAACACTTGCAAAGTAAATCCAAGACAACAATCATAACACACTTCCAGAGGCAATGAAGAAAGAAAAGCATAAGGGAAACTAGTGGAGAGTGTCATCACATAGTCCTACATGGGTTATCCTGGCCCTTCCTCCTACATGAGGCGTCAACCCCCATCTATAGTTATCCTAGCCCTTCCTCCTACTTGAGGCGCTGACCCCATAGGGTGACTCATGTAGAGTCGTTAACCTCTCCTGAGGATGAGGTAGTGACTTTTCCAACCATGACCTTTTCAATCTACCATTAGTTTGCAATAGCCCTAATGGATAGACGAGGTATTCAAGATTATCTTAATATGTTGTTACTACCCATCCCCCTAAATTCTATTATTAGGTTTTCACTTGTTAATCTAACTCTTACATGGGTTATCCTGAGCCCTTCCTCCTTTTGAGGCATCGGCCCCCACGAAGAGCCACTCTCCCTGGAGACCCCAAAAGAAAACCAAAATCAAGGGTTGTACCATAAAGAATAGAGCATTAAATCTCAATAGATGACATGCGAGGCATTATCCATCTCACTAAAAAGAACGCAAATAGAGTCTCAACAAAATCCCGTACAACCCTTTCAAAATAATGATACCAAATAACTTGCCACAACAAGAGCACTTGAAAAGAGAAACATCATTTAACAATGAAATCAAGCCTCTAGAAGCCTACGGTACATGATATCCCTAAACAGGTTCCTAAACCAAACTGGGTTCCCACATTGAACAAGTCAAAACAATAACATAACGATAAAGAAAAATAACCAAATCAATCTAACAAGATTCCATAATGCAAGTAACCTAACAATATCCACAATTTGATTTATTTCATTCGCGATTATCCAATAAGATTTATTTCCCAATTCAATGAAATAATTTTGAAGATAACATTTTGATAATAATTCTGTTATGAATACAATTTGACTATTTCCATGAATAAATTAAAGTCACATTCATAATTTCATAATCATAAGAGAAATCAATGTATCCATATATATATATACATACATACATATATATGTATGTATATTAAACAACAAATATATAAAAAAAACATTTTGTTTATTTTCTTTCTATTTTTATAAAAAAAAAACATAAATTAATATAAATATAAATTTTTATATATTTATATATATTAACATATATTAATATATATATATATATATATTAATATATATATATATATATATATATATATTTATATATATATTAACATATATTAATATATATATATATATATATATATATATATATATATATATATATATATATATATATATATATATATATTAATATATATTAATATAAATATAAATACCTGTATTAAATATAAAAAAAAAAAAAAGCAGAATTGAGTGGCACAGAATTTTAATAAGGCTGTAACAGCCATGATCGATCTATAGCTAATGTACACAATCCAGTACTATGGCGGATCCCCATATGCAACAAAGGGAGAGGGAGATGCGAATGTCCCTTCCCTTCACCCCTATAATAATATTTTATTTTTTTATTTTAAAAATAAACAAATGCCGATTCTGAAAAATTCGGCCCAAAAACTTAAATATAGTCGGCCGACACAAATTCAAAATTTAAATACATATATTTACTTATATATTTATATATATACTCTGTATATGTGTGTGTGTGTGTGTGTGTGTGTGATACAACATATTCCTTTCTGCAGTATATTCACTGTACAAAAATATATGATATATATATATATCCAAAAACCCATTTATTTCATAGGGGAAACAATTTTTTTATAAAAAAAATCATAAAAATACTGGACATTTTCAAAGACCCAAATAAATTTCTTTCATTGGTTTGCTACCCAATAAATTTTAAATTTAAAAAGGTTTTTCTTTTATAGAGAACATATTTATTTTTATTGATTCAGAGAAATCAAAGAAATAGAATGGAACTTGGAGTCCTACGCTTGCTGAAGAATTGATGAAGCTTTTCTTGATTCCAACAGCCTTTTCGAAGAGCTCCCCTTTCTTTCTTTAGAACTCCTCCACTAGTTTCCTTAATCAATTTTCTAATCTAAAATTTTAATTCAAAAGAGCCTCTCTTCCAAAACAATGAAAGAGAAAAAAATTATACAGAGAAAACAAGAGAGGATCTAATTTCTCTAGAACTCAATATTTTTTGAAGCTTTGTCAATTTTCCCGTGAATGAAAACCTCTCAATTTTTCTATTAAATAAAAAGATATCTTCTTCTTTTTCGAAAACTCCAAAAATAAAAATTAAAAGAAGTTTTCTATTTCATCACCAGCCTTTCAGCCAAAAACTCCACATTCATTGGTCCTTTTCTTCTTTTCTTTCTTTTCTTGATTTTTTTCTATTCAACAACACCTTTTTGTTTAAATTTCAATTTTTGCAAATTTATATTTGCAATTCACACAATTTAAATTATTTAATTATTTTATTCCATTAATTATCCTCAACATGCTATTTTCATTAAATTATCAAAATACCAATTTAAAATAATTTAATTTACACCTTTCAATTTATTTATCCTTAATAAATTACATGGCTTTTAATTTAAGACTTTTATATTTTAATATAAACTATTCCAATAACTATTATTAACATTTATTAAAATCATTTAGTTATTTAAATTACGTCATACTACACACCAATGTAAAATAAATATCAAAAGTACACTCACACAAAACAACTATTATAAAATGCAAAAATGACAAAGGTCAAAGACGCACAATACCACTAAACATAAGACGGGTTGACAAACTTGGGACAGGGTGACTTCCTTGTCATCTCTATTTCAACTTCATGCCCATTGGGTAATTTGATGCTCGCCCTATCCTGCTGAAGTAGGTGGAATCGAGACTCTGTTCTTGCAACTCCTGCATACAAACAAGGTTGTGTACAACACACACACACATATATATAATCAAATACATCACATCATGAGAAGGAATCGCAGCGTAGCAGGGAACTCACAAACGAGTGGTGCTACACTGTCCCCTTACCAAAACTATAATAACAATTACAACATCAAATATAAAGTAACGTTGCTAAACGAAATTGATCACATCATATCATCATAAAATGATTACTAATCCATTGCATCACAATATACTACTAAAATCAAATTAAACATCACCAAACCAAATGTAACCATAATGTCATATCATAATATCCATGTCATCAAATAAAGTAGCATAGTCATCAAGTAGTCTAAACTATCCAATCCACCAATCCAACCAACAAATAGTAACTATCTTGAAGTCTCAAAGTATCAAGCAAAACCATAGAAAAATAACAAGTCCAAACAACAACATGATGGATATTACATGTCAACTCAATCTTTTAAATCACACATGAAACTCAAGTTCAATTTAAATATATAATAAAAATCATAATTTTCCTTGTAAGAAGTGAAATAAATAGCTAGCATTTTGCCACACCAAATAAAGGATTTGTTTATTACTGTTGTTTGAAGAAGGGACCAATGTGAGATAAATTACATGTTTTTTTTACAAGGCACCTAAATTTAAATAGAAAATGATAATTATATAGATGTTCAATTGATTAATACTTTTATTGAACTTATATATGATTCAAATGAGAATATCTTTCACCAATTAGATTATGTTCATATAGAGTTTGATTAGATAATGAGAATGAATATATATTTTTAGGTTCAATGGTGGAGATAGATGACAAAAACATTATCGATCATAGAATCTTAAAGGCCTCCAAAACACCAAATGCAAGAAAGATGAAATAATCCATACATTGGTAGATAACCCTAATACAAAGAATGTATCACTAATTGATTAGCCAGGAATCAAATCATCTCTAATGAATGAGTACAACATAGAATTTATTGACTTAATAAGCTTTCCTATCACTTTTTTCTAAAAGGATGGAATGATTGGTATAACTAAAATTAAGGTGAGTCCATCTACATGAATTTGTAAAATATTTATTTTGTTTGAGGGATCACCATTTTGGATGATAACGATAATTTATATATAACATGATGAACATGATCATGAGATATTATACATAAAAATGTCTATTGTGTTTGTCAAAAAGATATTTCAAGAGATGTCAATCACCATCAATGAGTTGTACGAGATTATGGACAACATCCCCCACTCACACCTAGCTCATTATTTCATCCACTTTGGCAATACATTAAGCGATACAAGCTTGTATTGGGTAAAATATTGAGTTGAATTAATGGACCCCTTGCTTCAAATTGGAACACCAACAATTTATTCACTTTAAGTCTAGCTAATATATATTGGTCAGAATTACACTCTTTGATGTTAGGAACACCACTTGAAAATCCACAAGAAGAAAAAAAATGGAAATAAAAAATAATTATTAACTACCCTTATATTGTGGCATATTGCATGCACCTATGATATACAATGTTCTAAAAGGAGATACTACAAAAAGAAATGAAAGTAAGATATTATTGGTCTAAATATGAATGACAACATATAGATTCATTACCCCACCCCCCCCACCCACACACAGACACATATATCCATATGATTGGAGGGAGCACCAAATATTCACAAAATCAATTAGAGTAATGATAAGAAACTTGAAGATATTTTGATTCTATTATGCATGTGGTTGAAATCTACGAGTAGATTTACACCAAAGAAACCTACATGTATTATATCAATCCTAGACACATATTTATTTAAAATTACATCATTGTCAAATTTTATTTATTTAATAGATAAACTATGTTATATTATGAATGATATATCCTATAAATTTTTACACAATATCCTTGTTAAAATATAAAATAACTTAGTCAAATAGATTTGCAACATGACTATGAAGAGTTACTCTATTGTGTTGAATGCCATACACTATGTTGAAGAGTTCATTAAAGATATTAAAAGAATTTTAAAGAAAACATTTTTGTATAAGCTAACTTAGTTTTATGATAAAAAAATTCATGGCTCGTCTTAAACTTCACAAAAAGGGACCAAATAGCAACCTTTCTAATTATGATGTTATTTTAGACAAAGAGAAAACTAAAGTTCCTTTTTTATTAAGTATTAAAATATTTGGTAAAAAATTACATAAATGTTTGGTCGATTCAAGTGCATCTAGAAATGTGACGCCTCATTTAGTTTGGAAAAATCTTTGTTTAACTCTTATAGAGTTAAAAATGAAGTTTGTTTAGCTAGACAAAACAAAAGTTAATGCTCTAGGTGATAAACAAAATTCACACACCCAGTTGGCCTTCAATCCATTAATTTATCAATACATTGATATATGAGAGCCTAACATACTAAATGCATGTACATAACGATTTGGAATAGAGATTGTTCTAAAACTTTGAATGGATACATGACAATAAATTTACCTAATAATTGGTTACCTTGGCATGGTATTCCTAACTAGATTAGAATTGAAATGAACCTAGTTTGAAACATTTAATCATTGAATAAAACAAATAAAAATGATATACTCTATGCTAGGCTAGATATATGGGAATCTAGACCTTAGAAAGACAAAAGGACCCAAAGGCAATGTCTTCTATGCTAAAGGTAAATTCTAGCATAATTAAAAATTATTTGTTGATTCTACAATTTGATAATTCCAAATCCAAGCAAGGAATTGGAATTATATATTATCCACAAATATATATTTTTGGTTTTTTTTTTTTAAATTCATGTGTCTATTTGAATTTATTTTTAATCCAAAAATATACATTTCTTGATTTTTTTTTTAATCCAAAAATATACATTTCTTGAATTTATTTTAAAAAAAGCCTCATACTTTAAAAGAAATTAAAAAAACATATTATCAAGAAGGATTATCTTCCTAATTAGAGATTCAATTTGGACGATAAACTTGGTTCTCATACATAAGAAAAAATAGAGATATTTTTCTTTGTTAGGTATCTTAAGAATTTAAGCAATGCATATGAGAAGGACTTGCTTATATCTTTGGATGAGGTGCTTGAAATTGTGCATGAGTCAGTCACATCACAAAGGATATAAAGTCCTGTGAGAACTAAGCTTCAGGGTGTACATTCAACGGTGACTCACATCTTTCTCATGGTCATTCATTTACTTTGTCGAGACAGGGAATGTGCCGAATGGAGGCAACCGCGGTGTAATTATTACTAAGAACTAGTTCCGGTCACCATCTATAGAAACAAATGTAAAAGAAATACAGCATAAGCTTTTAACTTCGGACAACTCAACTAAAAGCAATCATAGCGTATTATTAAGCGATAAGCGTAGGCGGCCTTCTGGCTGCGGGGAGCGGAACCGCGAGGATGGATTCTCGATGCTGCAGGAACAATACAAGGCTGAGTTTATGTTGAAATCTACAGAAATAGATTCTAACTAGTAATCAACATGAAATGAACAGTTAACTACAACAACTTGCTACATAATACTTACTAAGTGGGCCCTCTTAGCAAGCATCAACTAGATTACACAAGAAGTTGACTCAAAGCTTCATCAAATTTTATTCATACTCAAAACCAGGATACATCGATTACTCTGTTCAAAAATAAAACTTAACACAGAACTCTATTGCTTATTCAACTTAATTTTAACACATATTGTTTCATCCTCGTTCACTCACGCAGGAGGAACGGTTATTTAAATGAAAAAGACAACTAACTAACTAATAGAGGGAGTCGTGATCATAAATACATTCTGAATCCGCAGAACAGATATTCATAAATGAAAGTCTATCTGCTCAACGCGACCCAGAAAGAATATAGCATTACACACTCCCTAGATCAAAGGACCGTTAAAGCTCCTTCCCAAAGATTCGGCTAAAGAGTTATTATTGGAACAACTTCTTCAACGGAGCCAAAATTCTTTGCGCTTGATCAGCTTATGCTCCCTCCAACAACCTGCAATAAGTGACAGAGGCGAAGGAAAGCATACACACAAGTGACACGACATCCATTCATTAATCACACGTTAATCCTATTCCATTATCCAAAATCATAAGCATACATCAGCCATGCGGGAGGTCAAAAAGGTAATTAATGAAGTTGTCAAGCTACAGGAATATGGAATTCGTTGCTACAGGATACCACCCGAAAAGTCTTTAATCAACAGGTTTAAACAACTATTAATAACAAAAGTAAGAGTATCAAAAGTTCAAACTATGAGCATATTTAAGGCTCATCATTCTACCCCCTACTTATCGTAATGCTGGTCCTCTAGCATTGAATTTCCTTGTTATTTCCCTAAAATTTGTTGGAGAAGCATGACCCTGCAACGAAGTTCCAAACTTGTAGTAAAAACCTTTGGTAAACTCCCATCTTTCAAATATGTGGTTTTCTATTTCTTCATTGATTTCCTTGGTTTGGTAGGGATAGAGCGGCCATATTAAAACTGGGGGTTGGAAGGTTAGTGCCATCCATAATTCAAATCTGCTTTGCAAACCCAGTTGCATGTGCCTTTCTGTTCTCCTGAGTGCTGTTGTGAAGTTCAAAGGGCGGTGATGCTCTGTCTTTCTTAGACCAACCATCAATTTCTCCCACCTTGCCTCAATCCTGGAAGAGGCGAGTTTCCAAAATATATATTTCTGCTCTTTGAACTCACTGTATACCTGTTGTCTGATGTCAAAAAATTTCTCTCTTTCCTGAGGGTAATTCGATCCATAAGTAACTTTAAGCTAGGTTCTTAAAACTGTGTGTGGGTCTGAACTCTCAGCTCTTAGAAGAATAGGTTCATCTCTTTCTGCTTCTTCATATGTTTCCAATTGTCTCCCATAATTGACCTCATTTGTAGCCCAAGACATAAGTGCTCTTAGATGGATATCACCTATATAAAGGAGTGGGTTCCATTCAGTTTCTGTAGGAATTAAATAACCATGTAAATAAAGTTCACACATGGAGTTTTTCAACCAATTAGGGGCCACTTCATAGGCATCATAGAATTCCTTGGCTGTTTCAATATCGGGATCCAAATTTCTGGAGATCCTCATTAGTTTGAACCAAAGAAACTGTTCCTTGAGGCACATTGCATATACTTTGGGTGGCAGCCTACACTCCATTATTTTTCCAGTTATTTCCATCATTTCATCCATTTTCTTCTGCATATCTTGAATTTCTTGCTTTTTCCTTTCAATTTCCCTTTGTAGCTTTTTCTTTTCCTCATCCCATAAACTTTGCTGGACTTCAGTTTTGGTGAGATGGCGAAAACATAAAGTCTGGAATGACACAGGTTTCCAATTAACTTTCAGAAATTCCAAGTATGCAATCAGTAGAGTCCTTTTGTACACAACTAAATCTGTGCAAACTTTAGTGGGCAATGGATTATCATAGGGTATTTCATGCAGTTCAAGCACACCTTCTTCTTGATGTAGGACAAAATCCTCTTGTTGCAGGATGAAGCCCTGTTGCTGCATGGGAGAAGATTGTTCTTCCTCAGAAATTTTCTCAGCTGCACAAGCTAAGTCGTCCAGACTCAGCATTTTCCCCTTATCAACATTACTGGGTTGTGCTACCTCAGGAACAATAGAGGAGCTTTGTGGAACATTTGTAGACATACCCAAGGAGTTATCATGACCTGATTCATTAGAGTCCTCCAATATTATGACAGTTTCTGTTTGAACGAAGGTTGTAGCAAGCTTAGACTGTTTCCTCAATGAACTCCTTCTTGGTAGTTTTGCATAAGGAGCAATAGAAAAAGATGCTTCCTTAGTAGTCCTCTTCCTAGCTGGTCTTGAAGATCCAGACTCAGCAGGGGAAGAAGATATTGGAGTATTAACGGGTGTTGCTGCAGGAGAGACAGAGACAGGAGAAGACCCCATAGGAGAGGATGAGGCAAAAAAAATTTGTCTTTGAGAATGTGGGTCCGACTTAGGAGTCTGCCCTACCCCAGATGACTCACCTACAATTGTCTTTCCTTTTTCTCTCCTAGCGGCAGACCTTGTTTGCACACCGGTAAAAGACATTGGTATAGAAGCTGTAGGACTGGGCGCTGCAGGAGCAGCAAATTCTTGCTCAGTTTCTGTACTTGTGGACTCAATTCTCATTTTCTTTCTTCTAGGTTATGCAGGTAGTGCCCTAGGAGGTTCAGGCAATTGAAGACCTTTTCGGGCAACAAACTCATTCCAGGAAAGAGGTGAAACATCCCTTAAAGATCGCTTAGTCAAAAGTTTTATTAGGGCATGATGTGTGACAGAGTTTCCTTTACCCTTTTGGGTTTTATGTGCACTATTTTGCAAAAGGTTTAACAAGAAATTCATAACATTCACTACCAGTCCATGTCTCATGTGACTTAACAATTTGAAATGATATGAATTTAGGTAAGAGAAGCACCCTTCACAAGTTAAATACCTGATAATAAAGATGGCGTATTCAATGTATGGATAAGGCAGGGACATTCTTTTGCACCCTTGCTTTGAGATTTCCAAAGGCCCGTCAGCTGGTAGGATAAACTCTGCCCTAGCAGAGACAACATCCCTTCCAACAGGAAAATTTTCACCAACTGCTGGTAATCCAGTAACTTCTGCAATTCTTTCCTCTGTCACAGCCATTGCCAAACCCCATACCGTAGCCTCATTTTCTGAAAATGTTCTTAAGAATTCGCCCACAGCCTCTTCATCAAAAGAATCAATTCTCAAGAAATAATTTAACCATCCACAATTGGTGAATGCTTGCATTAACTAAGGATCTTGTGTCAACGCCTCATGAACCACAGGCTCGTGCCTCACTAGTTGGCCACCCATGATCAAAAACCCTTAAAACAAAAACTCAGACTGATGCTGAAAGCTTGCAAAAGACTCTTCTTCCTTACTACACTTCCTTTTCCTTACCAAGAATAACAACTAGACATTTGCATAAAATAATTTCAAACACATTCTCAACTTCATAGGGACCCGAGCGATTAGGTTGTGAACTTACCTTGATTTTCTTGATATGCGGAATCATATATACCAAGAGCCCAATCCTGCTTGAGGTGCTTGGTTTTAATGTGTTGATCGTGCCATTTCTTCCTTTGCTGTTGGACAACTTCTGTATGCTGCAGGGCAACTTTTCTCATTTCATCCAAGGCATTAAGCTGCAGGAGACGTTCCTTCTGTGCTTTAGAAATGTCTATATTGATTCCAAGAGCTATCCTCAAAAGTTTTGTGCTTTCAAATTCAATAGAGCAACATGTCTGTTTCCCATAAAAGCGGTTCAAAGGTGTAAACCGGTTAATTTGTCTTCCGTAATGTCTGCAGTTCTGTAGGCCCAAATTGCTTCAGGAAGTCTATTGCTCCAATATTTCCTATGGAGCTGCACTTTCTTTGTTAGGATTGCCTCAATTTCCCTGTTTGTAACCTCCGCCTGACCATTGGCTTGAGGGTGATAGGGGCTGGACTTCCTATGCTTGATTTTATAGTCATTCATTAGTGCAATGATCAAATTGGATGTGAACTGAGCTCCCTGATCAGTTACAAGCTCTTTAGGAACTCCAAATCTAGTAAAAATTTGCTCATACAGAAATTCAGCAACCTTGTTATCACGAGCATGAGTCATTGCCTTTACTTCAACCCACTTTGTTACATAATCCGTGCAAACTAGAATGTATGACTTGCCATTTGATGGTGGATCAATTGGTCCAACAAAATCCATTCCCCATTTATCAAAGGGGGCGACTATTACCTATGGATATAGTGGCATTTCATCTGACCTGGTTGGTCTTCCCATACGTTGGCATCTGTCACATTTCCTTGTATAAGCTACAACATCCTTATGTAATGTTGGCCAATAATATCCTATTGTAAGAACCTTCATTGATGTTCTCTTGGCTGGAAAATGTCCCCCACATGGTTCATCATGGCAAGCATGCAAGATATCATAAGTCTCATCTTCTCTTACACATCTTTGCATAACTTGATCAGGGCCTGTGTAAAACAGACAATTTGTAATCCATGAAAAGTTAAAACTTTTCTCAATTAACAGTTTCTTTTCTTTTGGGGAGAAGTGAGCTGGTATTCTGCTTGCTGCTAGATAATTGGCAATGTCTGCATACCATGGAGTGTGTGCAGTAATGGAAAATAGGTGTTCATCAGGGAACCTATCATCAATGACTTCTTGTTCAACAGGTGTAGTTGTTTGAAGCCTTGATAAAAAATCAGCCACAACATTAACTCTTCCTGGCTTATCA
>VDFB02189952.1:0-25196 GCA_007258455.2 Sequoia sempervirens
CATGTAATGATGATGGTGCTATGCGATATACCATCTCGCTGACACAAAAATTAGTGTTTATTGGAGGAAGTTCCTTGGGTACCCATTGTTTCCGTAGATGTTTGTGCCTCAAGGGCACCTTGATGTTGCCTATGCTTTCATCATCATAAGAATATGACCCCCCTTCAGCAAGAAAAAATTCCATGCATTTATGGAATTTTCTTCTAATCTTTTGACCTCTAGTTGATCTCCCTCTTTTAGACATAGTACATGTCTCGCTTTCCTCTTCTCTTCCTAAATTTCCCTCACCGAGGAAGACAACGGACAAATACCTATTTGGTGGTACCTACACTGATAAGGATGTTGGATGAAGTTCTTTTATGGTGATGTGATCCTAAGGTGACATTATGATTAATCTATCATTTCATCGCTAGAATTTCACAGGTTATAAGGTAATCAAGTCTTGATAGATTGTAAGTTATTGTTACTACCGTCCAAATGTGTCCATCATGATGGAGCCTCAAATTCATATCCTAGTTTTCTTTTTAGTCGTTTGGCTGGTCTTGTTTATCCCAGTGGTGCCCAGGTGATTGAAAAATAAACGCTTAAATGAATTGAACAACTATTCAAACACACCAATAGACACATCAAAACAGAACATAAGAAGCAAAGAAGTGCAAACCGATTCTCGCTTCCATTGTCGCCCTATTGTCCTCTACTCCTATGTTTTGTCGATTCCACTTTGTGTTCTCGCATTGTAGGCTAAGCTCAACAACCATCGCCTTCCTAAAGAATCCAGATTTTGATATGATGTATGATGCAAGATTAAGCTATGATAATGGCTTGAACTAATAACCTTTGAAATAAAACATGATGCTATGATAAATGAATACTGAAATGAATTAAATGCATAAACTCTAATTAATTGCCTATTACCAATGCTTGATTCACACAATGTGTATTTATAGAGTTTTTGAATGATTTTGATCGGGCTGTTTTGATCGGACGGTTGTGATAATTCCCGCGATCAATGGTCAAGAAAGATGAACAAGAGAAAATAGAAGAAACCAAAACAAGATTTTTCTATTTTTATGAAAGAGGAAAAAGAAAAGAAGATAAGAAATCATCTTTCTTTAAAAGAATAAAAGAAAGATTTAAAGCTGATAAATAATGAATTAAAAATTCAAATATTTATTTGTGGAGGATATTCAACTTTTCTTAATTAAATTAAATATTTAATTAAGCTTTTAAAAGTAGAAGAAAGTTTGTGATAAGAAAAGAGCTTTAATCAGGTTTTTATTGAAAAAAGCAAAAGATCTCATAATTAAATAAAATATTTAATTATGATATGAGAAGATTGCACAATTAAATAAAATACCTAATTGTGATTTAGAAAGAAAGCATAAGATATTTTTAATTAAATAAGATTTATTTAATTAAATCCCTTTTATGAAATTAATTAAATGAAACGTTTAATTAATTAGAAGAAGAAATTAAAATAGAAGAAAAGGATATTTAAATTTAATTAAATCAAAAGATTTAATTTAAATTTAGACAATGATAACCAATTTAAATAAATAGACTGTATTTATTTAATTAATTAAGTGGACGTATGAAAATAATTAAATAAAATAAATTTATTTAATTATGAAGGAAGAATAAGATGAATGAACAATATAATTAAATTAATTAAATTTAATCATATGTAGAGGATTTTAGAAAACTAATTAAATAATAAATATTTAATTAATTGCCAGGATTATAGACATGACCATTTTTATTCGTATACATTTTGCCCCTCTTTGAAGTGATGTGTGAAACGCATTGCTTCAAAGAAAATAATAAAAAAATTTTCCCCTGATATGTTTATGATTTTTGATGTCGATGATGCACCCTCGGGAGGTAAATTACGGAAGACGAGGTTGATATTGGTAGGGGAACTATGATTTAGCTCCCGATAGATGCTGATTATGAAGGTCCAGTGAAAAATAATATGGAAATGAAGGAAAATGTCATTAATGCCCACCCTAAAAGGACCCTTATAAGGTAAAAGGGGTAAAATGAAGTGTCATTTTCACCCTGCTGCTACAGTAAAAAGTGAGCTCTGATAGTGACTTGGCGAGATGGAGATCCTAGTGCACAGACATAGATTTGAGCGAGCGTGACGATACCAGAGACCAACCGCATATGGACCACCGGTGAGTGATTCCGATCATTTGTGATTTCGAATTTTGCATTTTGGATCAAATTTGTAAATGTTTTAGATCAACTGTCTTTTTTTTTTTCGCACGTTTTAGCGCATATATGAAAAGTTTTAGCGCATTCGATAAATTCTGTAGCGCATATAGAAATTTCCGTAGCGCATATAGGAGTAGGGTGAAAATTGATCTTTTAGCGCATCCGATAGGTAGAGTTGCGCATTTAGGCGAAAGTCGGCTTAGTTGATCCTGTAGCGCATCTAGGGCACATAATTGCGCATCTAGGGTTAGGGTTATGCATTAGATAGAGTTGCGCATATGGGAGTTAGAGTGGCGCGTCCGCGAGATAGAGTAGCGCATGCAGAGTTTTAGCGCATCGAGGAAACAGTTTAGCGCATATGAGAAAAACTTTAGCGCATTTGGGTTTTAGCGCATATGGGCAACAGAATTGCGCATTTAGGAAATTTTCCCTGGAACGCTTGTGTTTTGAAAAATGATGTTTAAAATTGCTTCCATAGTCAATAGATAGATAAATTGTAAGACCATCATGCAGATATGATAGAAAATTTGATAGAGAACTGATAACTTTGCGGCCACAATAGAAAACAAAGAGTAGATAGCGGATAACTTTGTGACGGATCAACAAAGAGGAAAAATGATTGATTAATTGAGGTGAGTTTGATAACTTTGCTTCTCGCGATTGAAAAACAAAGAGTAGATGTTTCGATAAATTTGTTTTCTGTGATAGAAAGCAAATAGTAAATGAGGATACAAATTTGCATTCATGCGTGAAGTACAAATAGGAAATGATTTGTGTGTTGATAAATTTGCTTTCTAAAAAAAAACAAATAGTAGAAGATGATAGAGTAACTTGATTTGATATTCAGATAGATTGATGTAGCACTTGATATGGGTCTTTGGTATGTTTTGTTGGGTAGATAGATCATGTGATATGGGTCTGATTGATGTGTTCCTTGTTATGGTCAAACAAAATAGGAGGCTTTTAAAAGCCTCCAGGTTAGAGAGCGGTTCCCACTATGTTGGGAGCGGATAGGAGAGCTTACTCCTGCTGAGTTACAGTTGATAGCAGATTGTGGATTGGGACCATTGTTAGCTATGCCACGAGGCATTCGGGCCAACAGGGGACTGTTGACCGCCTTGGCAGAGAGATGGCATTCAGAGCATAACACCTTTCACCTGCCGACGGGTGAGATGAGTGTGATGCCCGAGGATGTGTACAGGATTCTTGGGATTCCGGTTGTTGGTGCCCTTGTGGTGTATGACCACAAGGAGATTGGTGGTACCGCGACACTTCAGCGGATATGTGGCGATCCGGGCATATATGGTTACTGGATAGACTGGGAGGATTTCAGTAGGTATCCTGCGTTAGTGGCTGTGTTGGCTGCATTCATCGGAGGCTTCCTTGGACCGGACCATCGGTCGAAGGGATTCGCAGTTGGTTGGGGGAGGATGTTGGAGTGGATGATTACACAGCCATGGAGGTTTTCCTGGGGGAGTTGTGTCTTGGCCGATATGTATCACGATCTCCATCGGATTGTCTACAGAGGATCCACTAGCTTGGCGAGTGGAGTGACATTGCTACAGATCTGGGCGTGGGAGCACATTGCAGTCACGAGACCACTGTGCACGAGAACGAGACCAGCAGGGAGGCCGTATGTGTATACCTATTCCGGTGTAGTTGTCCAGCAAAGGCTGGGCAAGCTAGAGTACTGGCGACGGGTTTTGGATGATGTCGATGCAGTGGTATGGAGACCTTACACAGACTGCGAGGTATGGGCAACTGATCACCTAGAGATGCCTTTTGTTTGCAGACCACGTTATCTGATAGGGTGGACACCCTTTATCATTGAGATATTTCTGGCATTACGGGTCTTGAGGCAGTTTGGATTCACACAGGGGATGCCCCAGGGCGTTGCTCATTATGGGCGGCGCAAGGGGGATGTAGGATGGGGACCATGCATTGCATATCAGGCAGCATATACAGAGTACTCCACCTTACAGCCAGAGGTATGGACAGACAGGCCAGAGGTACAGGATGCAGGGATGACGGATGATTATGCACAGTATTTTCATATGCATCCATTTCCATGGTTTACAGTGCCAGATCAACCACGGGCGATCGGGGTAGCACCACAGCCAGGAGTAGGGATACAGGGGGATGTGGCCAGTGGAGAGCAGGCGATGGGCGGAGGAGGGGAGGAGGGAGAGGAGAGGGAGGGAGAGGAGAGTGGAGAGGGTGAGGAGAGCGAAGATGAGATGGGAGACAGCTCAGATGATGGAGATGATGGGGGGATGATGGAGATGAGGAGAGACAGCAGAGGTTGGATAGCCTAGGCAGAGCACAAATTCTTCGACAAGCTAGATCCAGTGGCAGACCGCGGACAGTGATTAGGGTGTCATCCTCATCCCAGCAGGCACAGATAGATGCCCTGCAGGGTCAGGTGTAGACCTTTCAGGGATAACAGGCACAGCTACAGAGTCAGCTAATGCAGGCTCAGAGTATGATAGTGCAGTTACAGGCATAGCTTGCACAAGCCCAGACACAGGTACAGGTTCAGATGCCTGCCCCTGATTCTCAGGTGGCACAGTTGATGGTAGAGAGGGATGCCCTTAGACGGTGAGCACTGGAGGCCGAGGGTGTGGCCCAGAGACTTATGGGTACCGTAGAGAGTACCTCATTACGGGAGGCCATTGCAGAGGGATTTGAGGCAACCAGAGAGGCCGAGTACTACAGAGTTCGATACGAGGAGTATGCCCTCCCGAGCGGCGAGAGCCTTATCCCAGATCTCACAGCAGGACCAGGACCCGATCACGGACATCAACACATGGCAGAGAGGTTACAGGGCCTCGACGGGATCCTGATGCAGGTACGAGTGGTAGGCCGCCGCCTTCTGGACCAGCTCCTTTGGGGGCATCCACCAATTATCCGTTTGGGACTGATTTATTATGTATATTGAGTTTTTATCATGTCGTATGTATTATGTTTTGAACCTTTTAGTTTCATTTGGACATTGGACACTTGTATTATTTTGATGAGCGATGATATGCAGCGGTGATGGTATTGATGATGATATGTTGATGCATTTGTGATGTGTTATGGATGTTACTTGTATGTATGTATGATATGAGATGGATTTTGGTATATTTTTATTATATATGCAGACTAATCTTATGATGCAGGATGGTTTAGTGATTATGATGTGAATGCAATGATTTGTGATGATGTATATATGTGAGATGTTATTTTTTTTGAATTTTTCAATGTATGAAATGCATCGTGACATGATAGATAATGAAGGTGATATGAAATAATGATAGTGGTGAAAAGATAAATGATATGTTTTTGTAATGTTTATGTAATGAAAATGGTAATGTGATGATAATGAAATAATATAATAACAAATGATAAATGATAAAATGATAAATGATAATGGTAATGAAATGATAGATGATAAAATGATTAAATGATAAATGAGAATGGTGATGGAATGATAATGAATAATAAATGATACGGTAATGATAAAAATGAATGGAATGAGAATGATAATGATGAGGATAATGGTAAAATGAAAATGATAAGGATGAAATGATAATGATATATAAAAATAATAAAATGAAAATGATAATGATAAAATGATAATGACGATGATGAAATGAAAATGAAATGATAAATGATAAATGATAAATGATAAAATGATAAATGATAAATGATAAAGATGATAAATGATAAGGATAAAATGATAATGATATATGAGAAAAATAAAATGAAAATGATAATGATAAAATGATAATGACGATGATGAAAATGAAATGATAAATGATAAATGATAAATGATAAATGATAAAGATGATAAATGATAAGGATAAAATGAAAATGGTACTGAATGAGATGCATGGAAAATGGGAATGATAAAATGAACGAAAAAGACGAGGATAAATAATAACAATAAAGATGAATGAAAGACATGATAAAGGATGATGTAATGAAAAATGAAGGAATGGAATGAAAAAAAAAATGAAATGATAAAATGAGATGATGAATCAACTGTCCAAATGTCCTCCACAAAAAGCTCAAAACTACATGACCACCGTTAATGCCCTCATTCAGCCTTTCAAGACATTGATGTGAATCCAATATGCAAATATATACAATGATGTAATAAATATGCAACTAAAAAAAACTAACCAGTTTGTTGAGCCTGCTAGAAGCCTTCTTGCATCATCCTAGAACATTTTAAAATGTTGGAAGTATGTACAAGCATTAGAGGGGAAGTTAGCACCAATGATGACCAGAGTACGACTTTCATGATTTTTGATATAGCAAGCAAACACAAGCATCAAGGTATAATTGAACCTAGATGACCTGAGCATTTCTTGCGTAAACAGACAAAGATTAACCACCTTTCTGATGCAAATGTGCAACTGTCATCGATGATATTGTTGTGGTCGTCATGTCCTGTGACATATTTGCATCAGATTGACCATTAACCTCAAGACAACAGACAAAGAAAAAGTCATTCTCGTTCCTTGCCACTCTAGTTCAGTACATCATCAAGTGTGCTCCAGAGTAATGATATCGAAAATCAAACAACCTCTATTCAAAATGTAATACTGTTATTTCATACATTATTCAGATTTTTGGATCATCCAATAGACAATGATATGATATCTGCTGAAAAGTGTTTCATGAGAAGGCTCGATGATCGAATGATGTTTCAAGTGAGTTGATTGTTTGTTCGTATGCTCGGATCCTAGGACATAGTCTAGCTGTTTTGGTATGCTCTGAAAGTTAAGTGCCCCCAGTTAAATTTTTGCCCCGTTTGTTGGCACGACTTGCAGAAAAGAAATATGTACAATAGTCAAGCCATGGTAAGACATTTTATCACTCTGGGCAAAATGACGGCAGGATGATGCAATTGATGACCCTAAGATGCGGAAAATGATGCGAAGAAAAGAAAGCTTGAAAGGAAAAGTGCAAAGCAGGAACTAATAGATGAGAGGTACAGATAGCGTCTGTTTGCCAGATTTTCACTTTCTCATTTTTTTTTTTTTTTTTTTTTCAAATAGAGGCCTGATTGCCAGGTTTTCACCCTATGACATCTTTTTGATTTTTTTTTGTATTTTTCTGTCAATAGACTGCCTGATTGCCAGTTTTCACTCTATGACATCTTTTTGATTTTTTTGATTTTTCTCAGGACTGTTTCTGCTGTTTTGGATTTCTTTAGGACTTTTTCTGCTGTTTGTGGATTTCTTCAGACCTTTTCTCAGTTTTGGATTTCTTCACTTTTCTACTTTTTGGATTTCTTTAGACTTTTCTTGTTTTTGATTTCTTCGACTTGTTCTCGCTGTTTTGGATTTCTTCGTGACTTTTCTGCTTTTGGATTTCTTCAGGACTTTTTCTGCTGTTTTTGGATTTCTTCAGGACTTGTTCTGACTTAAACATAATATTTCCTAAGATGCATACTGTTGATGGGTTCATCAAACAGGTCTCCTTCTGGCGTTGATAACTTGTATGCTCCCGAACCGTAGACTGCAATAACCATGTAAGGGCCTAGCCAATTTGGTTCAAACTTTCCTTTCTTTTCTCTGTCTTGTTGATTGCGCGGGTTCTCTTTCAGAACTAGATCACCCACCTGAAAGGTACATGGATTTACTTTGTGATTATAGCTACGAAACATCATTTGTTGGTATGCTTTCAAATGGTCAGCTGCTCTCTGTCTCTTTTCATCTAAAAATTCTAACTCTTGTAGTTGGGAAACTCTGTATTCATCATCTGTTATGAGACCTTTCAGTGATACCCTTAGTGAAGGTATTTCAACCTCTAAAGGCAATATGGCTTCTGCTCCATAGACAAGGGCAAAAGGTGTTGCTCCTGTTGGCGTTCAGACACTAGTTCTGTAAGCCCACAAGGCAGGATTGAGTTAAACATGCCAATCCTTTCCTGAGTCATTGATAGTCTTCTTCAAAATCTTTAGTATAGTCTTGTTTGAGGCCTCTGCTTGGCCATTCCCTTGTGGATAGTAAGGCGTTGAATATCTGTGCTGAATATGGAATCTTTCACAAAGTTCATCAACATCCTAATTTTTGAAAGATCGACCATTATCTGTAATAATAACATTAGGAATGCCATATCAAAAAATAATGTAGTTGAGTATGAAGGATGAAATTTTTTTTCCAGTGACCCTAGAGAGAGGTACTGCCTCAATCCACTCAGTGAAATATTCGGTCGCTGTGATGATGAACTTATGCCCATTTGAGGAGGAGGGATGAATTTTCCCTACTAGATCTAACCCCCATTGAGAAAATGGCCAGGTTGGTGTGAATGAGTGAAGTTCTTGTGCAGGAGCATGAATAAGATTCCCATGAATCTGACATTTTGAGCATGTTTTAACAAAAGTGAATGATTCCCTCTCCATTGTAGGCCAGTAGTAACCCATTCTAATCAATATCTTGGATAATGTTAGTCCACTCGAATGAGTACCACAAATTCCCCCATGAACTTCTTGTAAAGCTTTGTCGGATTCGTTATGCTCAAGACATCGAAGTAAAGTACCATCAAGACCACGGCGATAAAGGGTATCAGCGATAAGGGTATAGCGAGAGGATTGTCGGATAAAGTTACGTTTTTGGTTGCGGGATAAGTCAGGTGGTAGAATGTCATCTTTTAGGTAGGCATAAATCTTACCATACCAGGGTGAATTGGATCCTACCAAGTGGAAGATAATTTGGCTTTCAGGTGTGTCATAGGAAGGTGTAAATAATTGTTCCACCAGAAATTCATAGCGAGTCTATTTTTCTGGGAGTTGTACCAATGAGGCGATCGTAGCCATAGCGCCAGCTGCTTTGTTGTCAATCCTTGGAATTTGTGTGAATTGAATGTCCACAAAGTACTTTTTGAAGTCATCAATCATCTTCTTGTATGGCAACAACTTGTCATCTTTGGTCTGATAATCATCATTGATTTGGTTAATGACTAGTTGTGAGTCACCATAAACTTGTAGCTCGGTAATCCTCCATTCCAATGCTGTCTTTAATCCAATGATTAGTGCTTCATATTCGGCTATGTTATTGGTGCATGGAAACATTAGCCTATATGACCGAGGAATGGTATGTCCTTGAGGGGTGACAAAGAGAATTCCTGCCCCCGATCCATGTTGAGTAAAAGAACCATCGAAGTATAAGGACCATAGCTGCTTAGATTCTGCCGTGAAAACATCAACATCTGGAAACTCAATGTGTAAGGGGTGCTATGTTTGTAGAGGAGCATCTGCTAGTTGATCAGCAATAACTTGTCCTTTGATTGCTTTGCGATCAACGTAGTGGATGTCAAACTCACTCAAAATCATGACCCATTTTGCTAACCTTCCTGTTAGCGATGCTTTACTTAGTAGATACTTGAGTGGATCAATTTTTGAAACAAGATTGATTGTATGAGTTAGCATGTAATGTCAGAATTTCTGTGAAGCAAAGACTACTGCTAAACAAGCCTTCTCAATGAAAGTGTAGTTAAGTTCATGACTAGTTAGTGTTCTACTGATGTAATAGATTGCACGTTCTTTCCCTTCATGGTCTTCTTGTGCTAATAATGCCCCCAAGGATGTCTCGGTTGCAGCAATATACATGATCAATGGCTTGTCTGGATTTGGTGGTACGAGCACTGGTGGATTCATCAAGTACTGCTTGATTTGTTGAAATGCCATTTCACATTTTTCATCCCATCTAAAGGGAACATTCTGATGCAGGAGGTGTGTGAATGGTAGACTTTTGTCGGCCAATTGCGCAATGAATCTTCTGATGGACTGAAGTCGCCCTTGTAATGATCTCAATTGACTGATGTTCTTTGGGGGAGGCATCTCCATGATTGCCTGAACTTTAGCAGGGTCTACTTCAATTCCCTTTTCTGAAACAATATAACCTAAAATTTTTCCTGATGTGACCCCAAAAACACATTTCTTAGGATTTAGGTGAACTTTGAATTTTTCCAATCTGGTAAATATTTTTGACAGTATCTCCAAGTGTCCTTCTCTAGTATATGATTTTTCCAATATGTCATCTACATAATCTTCCATGAATGTGTGCATCATGTCATGAAAGATTGTAGTCATAGCTCTTTGATAAGTGGCTCTAGCATTCTTTAGACCGAAAGGCATGACATTCCAACAGTATGTTCCCCACGGACAAGTGAAAGCTATTTTCTCTTGGTCCTTTGGTGCAATCTTGATTTGGTTGTAACCAGAGAAACCATCCATTAATGAATACATGGCATGGCCTGCTGTCAAATCAACTATAGTGTCGATACTTGGAAGTGGGAAGTCATCCTTTGGGAAAGCTTTGTTAAGATCTCTGAAATCAGTGCATACTCTTACACATTTGTCTGGCTTTGCTACTGGTACAATATTGGAGATCCATTCTGCATAGGCAATTGATCTTATAAAGCCTGCATCGAGG
Organism: Sequoia sempervirens; assembly: GCA_007258455.2. NCBI lineage: Eukaryota > Viridiplantae > Streptophyta > Pinopsida > Cupressales > Cupressaceae > Sequoia > Sequoia sempervirens. Next base: position 10,647 of record VDFB02189952.1, read on the forward strand.
AGCTTCTTAAGTTCTTCCTTAACCAGTAGTGCTACATGAGGATTCATCTTTCTGAGTTTTTGTTTTATTGGTTTAGCTCCTGGTTTGATAGACAAATGATGCATTATGAGATTAGGGTCAAGACCTGGCATGTTTGCATATGACCAAGCAAAATTAACTTGATTTTCTTTGAGAAAATTCATGAACTCTGGGATTTCTTTATCTGTCATTGATTCAGCTAGCCGTAGAATCCTTGGATTATCTGTAGTTGCAATATTGATTTCCTTTGTAGGCTCGATCAAGATGGGCGATCGCTCATGATAGTTCTCTGGGAGAGTGTCAAGTTTCCCATCAGCTGGTGCCTTGAAAAGGTTTTCACCATCTGATACGATCTTTATTTTATCTTTTGTCTGATCTAGTACTGCCAGATTCTGGTTTTCACCACTAGATCATTTTTTTTTATGTTCATTTTTGCAGCTAGGAGACTTGACACTCTCCTGATTAAAGACTTCATACCGAAAATCGCTAGTGGAACAATCATTTACATCATCGGCGAAAAGGAAGTTTATGATAGCTTCATCATTTGGAAAAATAGGTATATCAATAGGTTCGGTTAGATCCCAGTCAATGAGATCAGGATGGATTAAAGGTAACAAGTCATTTGGTCGTGTGAAATCGGAAATGGTTAGGGTCAAGACAGAGTCATCGGTAGGATCTGAGGTATGAGGTAGGTCAATGATGGTACTATTCTCCTGATAGTCTTGTTCGTTAAAATCTGACTCACTATCACTAGACTCATAGTTGCGTTGTGGTTCAGATTCTTGTGGTTGGGACCCTAAAATTTCTCCCTTGATTACAGTGGGTGTATACTTGTGTATCACATCTACCCCTTTGTCACTCCAAAATTTATCATCATGAATGGTATCCCATTCATATTCAGCAGAGTCTGTATCAGAGTTATTTTCTATGAAATTCAAGGTTGCTACCAAACATGTATCCTTTTTATCAGAATCCTCCTGTAGTGTAAAAACATTACCCTGTGATTGGTTGGATGGGGTAGCGTCATAGCCTACTCCAGTTTTATCATATGCAGCAAGCCCTGGAAGATGGATAGGCTCAACTACGCCTTCTTTTCTTTTTCTAAGAGGACCCTTGTCATATCCCATCTTTTGCATGATGGAATATCCTTTCCCATATCTGTCAGTTGGTAAGGTGACATTTAGAACTGTTTCCTTTTCATCCTTATAAAGCTAATTCAGAATTGCTGTATCTTCAAGATCCCCCATAGGGAATTTCTCTTTGATAAATTGTCCATTGAACTTGGTAGTTGGTTCTGCTTGTACTTGTGCTGATGTTGATGCTGTTGATATCTATTGTTGTGTAATAGAAGGTTGTCCGTGTGATCGAGGAGATATAGGTAGATTAGCAAGACAAAGAGAATATTCCCCAACACTGCTTTCCTTGAACTGCAGTTTCTTGTCAAAGCTTTTTGTTAATTGACTGATTTGCGTATCATATGGAGAAGTATTAGCAAGTGCTTCTTGATTGTTTGGAACCAAAGTATCCTGATGAGCTTTGACGTTGGCACAAGTTTGGGTGTTTGAATTATCAGCTGGTATAGTGATTTCCTGTCCGTCATATGGAAACTTAAGACATTGATGGTAAGTGGACGGAACAACTTGCATTTCATGGATCCAAGGATGACCCAACAAGATGTTGTATGCAAGATCTCGGTCTAAAACTTGACAAAAGGTATTTTTGATAATGGGTCCTACTCTGATTGGTAGCATGATTAGACCTTTAGATGTTCTCTCCTCATCATCATAGGCTTTTATAGTAATCTTCCTTCTAGGATCAATGGAGTCTTCTGCAAATCCTAATGCTTGAACCACCTTCAAGGTACATATATTTAAACCAACCCCTCCATCTATTAGAACACGTTTAACACGGAACTTATGGATCATGACCTCTAAGTATAATGAAGAATTATGGGGATGAGTCATGGAAACATCATCTTTGTCAGAGAATGAAAGACATGTGGGTGAGGAAAAATGTCCTACCATGGCTTGAAATCGATTCACATCCAAATCCGTGGATACAGTCGTTTCAAAAAGGGCTTTGTCTAAAATTTCCTTATGTGTAGGGGAAATCTTCAGGAGTTCTAAAATGGAGATTTGAGCCGGAGTTTTTCGAAGTTGGTTAACTAAGTCATATTGATGTTGAGGGAAGGTCTCAGTGGATTTTGAAGAGGTACCCTTCAAGACAACTTTAGCTTGTGCTCTTGTTGTGACATTCACTTGTCCATTGTCCACTTTCTCTTTGATTTTTATAACGTTGACTCGCTCATCATCCGTATAGAGGTGACGGATTACATTGTCATCAATTTGGTTCACATTTTTGTCAGAAAACTCTCCCTTTTGATAATTTGGTAGAGGATTGTGAAATGCTTGGTGATCTTCGTTGGATTTTTGTTGTCCTTCTACTGTGATAATGCCTTTGTCAATTAGGTCTTGAATAACATGTTTCAAAGCTTAGTAGTTGTTTGTACGATGACCTCTGCACCTATGGTAGTCACAAAAATAGGTTTCATTCCATGATGGAGGTTTTACACTAGGTTCATAATTGCGTTGCGGTGGTAACATAAGGACATTCTTTTCCATAACCTCTTTGAAAGCAGATTCCAAGGATTGCCCTAGTGGAGTGAAAGTTCTATTAGAGAAGAATGAAAAGCGTTGTGGATTCGTGTTTGAGGTATTCCCTAAAGTGTTGTTGTTGTAGTTGTTCCCACGATAATTTTGGTTGTTGACAGTCCCTTGATTGTTGTTTGTTGGAGGAGGAAGATTATTTCCTTGATTTGTGACTGAATTGACATTGTTGTAATTATGGTTACGAGTAGTATTTGGAGTATTCAGAACAAATGGCCTAGTCGTGATATGATTTGCATCTACAACACCATCGTTGACAATGTTTTTGTTGCGGGTCCAAAATTTGGACTTGTCTTGATTGTTGTAATGGTTAGATGAGCTAGGATTGTCCCTGTCAAGTTTTATTGCCCCTCTTTTGACCAATGCACTTTCGATGGTGATGGCATCCTCAATCAATTTCTCAAAGGAGGGTGGACAATGTAGATTTAAGCGATAGCTCATTTCTGAGTTGAGGCTATTGATGAAAGTAACCATTTTTTCCTTTTCTGGGACATGCCGTGGGTACCTAGCAAACATTCTTCTCCATCTTTGAAGAAAGGTAGTGAAAGGTTCACCAGGTTTTTGCGCAACTTTGCAAAGATCAATCATGGTGATTTGGTGCTGAATGTTGTAGGCGTATTGTGTTATGAACAAATTGATCAATTCCTCAAATGATTGAACAGGAGGTGTAATCTTAGATAACCATTCCATAGAGTTAACTCCAAGGCTCTGAGGGAATAATCGCAGTAAATAAGTATCCTCGTGGGAAAATTCCAATGTCATGTTTCGAAAGTCTCTAACGTGGTCAATTGGGTTTGTTTTCCCATTATAACGATCAAATTTGGGAATTTCACAGTGTTTAGGAAATGGAATCATGTTGAGACTTCTATCAAAAGGATAAGGACATATGTCATCCAAAGTGTATTTCTTGGTTGTGGTTCCCCTTGTAATTCTTTGACTTGTCCTTGGAGTGCTTTAACCTGTTGTGTAAAGATAGCAAAATCAGATGGGGATGTTTCTTCTTCTTTGCTTTTTAATTTCTCAGTATCAAAATCTTTAGGCAATTTAGCTCCTTGATCTGCTAAGAAAAGAAAATAATTTTCTTTGTCACGTTGTAGGATCTTTTCAAGGGCTTTAAGAAACTTGGGGTCTTGTTCAGCCTCTCTAAGTTGAAGTTCTTCCTCTTGCTTACCATCACTATCTATGGGAGTTTTGTTCATGTTTTTGTTCTTCTGAAACGAATTTTCCTCTTTATCAGCCATATTGTCGTCACTGAAAAGGGGATTGCGACTCACACTAAAAAGAGGACTATCACGTTCACCTTCTTCTTGAATGTTGTGGGTGGGAGTTTCTTGTTGAGATGTTTCTCCTAGTTTGTTGTGTTGAGATCTTGTAAAAACAGGCATATGTAAGAAATCCTTGGATATGATCAAAGATCACTTAAGGATTTGACTAGGATGCGTTGAATATTCAATTGAAGGTTGTGGTATATTCTCAAACTCAAGAGGTTGATTAAGATTGTGATGTTGAGACAATGCTAATCTTTGATAATAAGCTTGGGTAGCCAAAGGTTCTACAGCGTAATCGTCGGTGAATCCTCTAATGTAGTCTTGGTACCTGTGGAGAAATGTGCGATAATGGAGTAGGATGTCTCGACTCTTATACAAGAATTCTCTGCGATCTAAAGTCCTTTTGTAACTTAAATTTGTTTTGGGCTTCTTGATCCTATTGAAAACTGAATTTTTGATGAACTTGGTTGATTTCCACTTCCTCAACATGGGAGAGAAATTTTAGAGATTCGGGTCTGTGTACAAATTTTGACAGAAACCTAGAAGTGCTATTCTGTTTCCTAAATGCGCTGCAGAAAGAGGTATATGCGCTGGAGAAATAGTCAAATGCGCTGCAGAATACCTTAAATGCATAGAAACAGAGGACAAATGTGCTAAAACAGGTCCTAAATGCACCGAAAAATAATTCAGATGCGCTAGAACAGAGTTTAAATGCGCTGCAGTTTTTCCTAGATGCGCTAAAACAGTTTTCTAAAGACAGTTTTTGACCCGTTTCATTTGAAGTTTTTCATGTTCATTTTGGATGATCCTTTATCTGAATTAATGTTCTTGAAAACACAGCAAACAGTTTGATTTAAATTGATCGTAACCAAGCACATAATAAGACAAGCACAACCTAGGTTAGGCCAGGACAATATCCGCTAGATTCCATGTAACCGCATATCTATAGCGTGTGAATTCAGAAGCTTGGCTGCACGGGATCCCCCTTACAGTGCACTCTCTTCTTAGGCCAACCAAGCTTCCAACCCCCATGAAACTCCCACGGCGAGCTGATCACCTCTACTACAAACTGCGAAAGTGTGGATGCCTTCACATCGACCGGTGCTGCACTAGCAAATAGAAGGATTTTGGCTTACTACACAAGAGTTTTTAGTTCGGGACCCCCGCTCGAGTGGCCATACATGGGGCAAGAGATTAATCACCATTAAGGTGGCACTCTAGCCCAAGAGGTTAAGCTCACAGGGTTTAAGGGAGTACTACTGGTCAGTATGACACATCCAAACAAGCAACCTTAGGTTTTCCCTTAAGATTTACATTTATATACCTTGGGGGTAGCTTGGCCTTAGTCTGTGCGGTTTGAGTCACGTTGGGGTGATGAAATCCCCAGGCAGGCCCAATTTCTAGAGTCAATAACCGTTTCTCTTACACCCAGGATCGCACAAGTGCGCAAGGGGAGAGGATACTTCGATTATCAAGTCAGGGTTACACAGGGAAAAGTGGGTCTGGTTTTCTGATCACCTAGTTTGCACAAGGTGAGAGCATAATCACCTACCACTTTCAAGCACAGTCAAAAAGAGTAGACAAGTTCATTTTAGATGCACCAAAATCAAAAGTGATTTAATCTAAGTGAAGATTTTGCTTCACAACAGACATGGGGTTCATTTTAACTGCATGATAAAGGTGTGGTGACTACCCTAGATTGATTCATTTTAAATCCAGCAAGAAAGAAGAGAAAGAAATTCTGTCTGCGGAAGGCGTCAGACTCAGAATCCCTGTTACAATTTGGCTGCGAAACTCTGTCACTCAAATGCGCTAAAACAGAACCCAGATGCGCAACTCTGTTACACAGATGCATGAAAATAGAACTCAAATGCGCAACTCTGTTACCCAGATGCGTGAAAACAGAACCTATATGCGCTAATCTAGATGCAATTTTTTTTTTTTAAATTTTTTCGAAACATATTTAAATGTGCCAAAGAAAGTCCTATATGCGGTAACTAAATTCCTAGATGCTCTGCAGAACTTGTCAGATGTGCCGCTCTGTTTCCCAGATGCGCCGCAGAAATTCCCAGATGCGCCGAAACAGTCTTTAGATGCGCCGAGATACCTGCAAAATAAAAATTTCTGGTTCTTCCAGACGCGCTGCCGAATGCCAGAAAAACCTGCAAGGAAAACCTACAAGAAAACCTGCAAGAAAGAAGTCTAAAATGGGGGCATAGGCCCCACGGTGGGCGCCATTTAATGTGTGATTGAAAAATAAACGCGTAAATGAATTGAAACAACTATTCAAACACACCAATAGGACATTATATCAAAACAGAACATAAGAAGTAAAGAAGTGCAAACTCAGTATTCTGCTTCCATTGTCGTCTTATTGTCCTCTATCTTTAGTGTTTTTGTCGATTCCAGCTTTGTGTTCTCAGATTGTAGGCTAGGCTCAACAAACTGTCTTCCTAAAGAATGAGATTTTGATATGATGTATGATGCAAGATTAAGCTATGATAATGGTTTGAACTAATAAGCTTGAAATAAACATGATGCTATGATAAATGAATACTAAATGAATTAAATGCATGAACTCTAATTAATTGCCTATTACCAATGCTTGGATTCACACAGGTATTTATAGAGTTTTTCGAATGATTTTGATTGGCTGTCTTGATTGACGGTTGTGATAATTCCTGGCAGATCGAATGGCTAAAGAAAGATGAAACTGAAGAGAAAATAGAAGAAACCTAAAAACAAGATTTTTCTATTTTTATGAAAGAGGAAAAAGAAAAGAAGATAAGAAATCATCTTTCTTTAAAAGAATAAAAGAAAGATTTAAAGCTGATAAATAATGAATTAAAAATTCAAATATTTATTTGTGGAGGATATTCAGCTTTTTTTAATTAAATTAAATATTTAATTAAGCTTTTAAAAGCAGAAGAAAGTTTGTGATAAGAAAAGAGCTTTAATCAGGTTTTTATTGAAAAAAGCAAAAGATCTCATAATTAAATAAAATATTTAATTATGATATGAGAAGATTGCACAATTAAATAAAATACCTAATTGTGATTTAGAAAGAAAGCATAAGATATTTTTAATTAAATAAGATTTATTTAATTAAATCACTTTTATGAAATTAATTAAATGAAACGTTTAATTAATTAGAAGAAGAAATTAAAATAGAAGAAAAGGATATTTAAATTTAATTAAATCAAAAGATTTAATTTAAATTTAGACAATGATAACTAATTTAAATAAATAGACTGTATTTATTTAATTAATTAAGTGGACGTATGAAAATAATTAAATAAAATAAATTTATTTAATTATGAAGGAAGAATAAGATGAATGAACAATATAATTAAATTAATTAAATTTAATCATATGTAGAGGATTTTAGAAAACTAATTAAATAATAAATATTTAATTAATTGCCAGGATTATAGACATGACCATTTTTATTCGTATACAGTGCCTAGGGCTGGAGTTATTACTTTGTTTTCATAAACCCTTGGTTTTTGTCTTTGGTATGGGTCTGTTCTATCGTTACTTTTTGGAGAAGGTTTTTAAAAGAAAACAACCTATGTCTCATTAACTCGTCTAAGGCCTGGCCCCTTTTAATAAAATGATAAATATTTTATTGTTGGCCTCCTTTTATTTACCAAAGTCTGAGTCGGGCTTGTGCCTTATGTTTTTAAAACAACCTTATGTCATCGACCGTCGTTGCCCTACACTGCGTCCCCTTCCTCGGATTTTTTCTCCTAAGTAATGTTTAATGTTTTGCAGGGGTTATTTGATGGCTGTTGATCTCCTCGCAGATACATCCTGACCGCTCCCCGCCATATCTCGATCCTGAGGTTTAACCATTGCAATATCGCGGGTGAGTGCCACATGTCCCAGGTTGCTAATGTCCGAAAAGCAAATAAAATGATTTAATAAATGCATTGGATTTTAGTGTGTTATCAACTGGGTTACTAAATCGCCTAAGCGGTGCACGTGTTTATAATCAACGTCGATGTTTTAATCTTGATGAAAAAGCTGCTCAACAAATAGGCCTTAAGACTGTCCCTTGTTTTACTTGATCGTGGTTACCGATGAAAAGATCAATGGTTGCCCGCTATATCGCGATCCTGAAGTTTAACCATCGCGATATCGCGGGTGAGCGCCACGTGTATTTCCTTAGCGCTGCATATAATGGCGGGCCCTAAGGATAATGTGGAAGGCGTTGTCAGCATTTTTAAGGAGGACCGTTCGATGATCTGACTGAAACAAGAGATCGACGGTGGAGATTTAAATCTGCGTCAAATACAATTGAAGCCGTTGGCGTGGTATGCAAGTAGGCTTTAATGGCGGATGAGATGTCTATCGGCAATGTTCATAAAGTTCAAGTGTTTAATTGCAGACTACTTTCACCACTAAGGCATTCAAGTATTTTCAAAGCAGTCCAGAGCCAGAGATAGAGCTTTCAAAAGCAATTTTGGCAAGAGTTTGATTTTCTACAGAACGCGAAATTTCGTGAGTTATTTTCTTCATCACTGTTCTGTTCGAATGTGTTTCTTGCGAAAAGATTTGCTATGTTGATCAGGGTTTTTCTGAATTAAGATTTTAGGGTTACTATTTCTCTTGAATTGTGGGAAATTGCAAATTCTACTGTGTTTTCGTTTTGAGTAGCACTAGTCTGTTCACAATTTGATTTTCCAAGAAGCCCTAGTTGTTTAAAATGGTGCCAACAAAACAACATTCTGGCCATATTGACTACATGCAGAGAAATTTGTATGATGATTTCCTTGACCAATTTCCCTGTCAACAAATGACAAGAGGAGGGGTTTGGTTTTGATGAGAGGGACAGCCTTAGGTGAAGGGTTGAGATATAGAACCTACAACATTGCAGATGCTAGGGTACCAATGACGGGTTTAGAACTGTTTAGAAGATGGTATGGCTAGCGAAATGCACCTCATCCTTTTTCAAATGGTTGGAGGTATGATATGGGAAAGCTTGTAGTACCGAATGTGTTCCTTGATGTTGACCTCCTCCTGGTAGTGGCTGCGAGATATGATCCTATCACAAGGGTTATAAGGGATAATGATGGTGAGGTTTTACTGAATGTAAATGCAGATGTAATTCGGAGGGTTTTTGATTTGAGTGAAAATGGCTCATTCTTGGTCCAGATTGACTTCGAGGAGATGAAACAAGAGTATGCCAAGACTCAACCTCTTTTTAGATGAAAATTGCTTCCTCCTCATCTAGCCACGGCGGGCAGTTCCACGATTCATATCAGCCCGACTGATCATGAACCTTTCAAGTTAAATTGTTTTGCTGATCATTTCTTGGCAACCTTCTACTCACTTTGCCAAATTTTAGGTTTCAGTCCTAATACTGTGATGCCCATTGCCTATATGTTTATGGGGGCTCAGATTCAGCATCCCAATTTCTCTGTAGTATATGATTATGCTTCTTTCCTTGCTGAAAGAATGCATGAGGGTTTGCTGAACTTATTTGTGGGGGACACTAGTGCTCCTTTCTTTTGGTATTCTTTGTTAATGCACATGTTCTTATATGAGAATGCCGACTTCTTCTCAGAGAAGATGGAATTAAGGCAAGAGGTAAATGGAGAAAGGCTACCGGTACAGGCCTGGAGTGCAGATATGTCTTACAACAAGAGGGATGCTAGCTATGTGCAGTTTGACAACTGCTTTGCTTCTAGGCTCAGGGCTAGACTAATGGTAAATATGCCAAGAATTCTTGAGGATTTGCATGATTTCCTCCGGCCCAAAGCAAGAAGGCCGGAGTTAAAAGTATGTCATAATTGGGGTGACATCATTCCATACCCTGTAAGCACTATCTTAAGGGTTTATGGTTTCCAAGGACTCCCCCATGTTCTTCCATACAATGTACCATCAAGAATGGAATTTGCAGAGGTTTTGTGGCAGCTAGGATGCATCCATGAAGATAACCTGACAGGAAGAGGAAAAGGGACTTTGTTCCCTGATTATATTATTGTCTCAGATTTTGTATTTCCAAGGGTGGATGGGTTCATTTTGATAAATTTTTTTATGATTACCATTTGAAGAATGGATCCATAAGGCTGCATGATCCTGAGGGATTCTTTGCTCTGTTTAGACAAAGAATCAAGGGTGGAAAATTTGCCCATGTTTTCAACTTTCCTGAAGATTTGATTAGGAATGAATTTGATTTGAGTAGGCAAGAATTGAATAAAGAAAAATGGATTGCCTATGAAAAATTGTTGGCCCTAGTGCATAAGTTGGATCCAAAGTATGATCCATTAATGGAGTTCACTCCATTTCACAAAAGAATTGATTTCCTGATGAGTAATTTCAGAGAAATCATGAGCACCCTGAGAACCAAGAAGATAAACTTGGAGGTAGATTTGAAAATCCAGGGATTGGAGGTGAGGCCTATGGAAGAAAGGCCAATTTGTTAGCCACCAATTGATAGGCCCTTATACAGAAGAAAAAGAGATAATAGCAGTGATGAAGAGGTTGGAGACAAAAAAGGTAAACAAATAATGAAAGCCTCATCACAATCTGGCCAAGGGATTAGAAAGCCCAGAGGAATAAAGATTGTGGATCTTGATTCACCACCTCGGGATGACCCTATGGAGCCGCCACTAGAGCCAAGCCCTAAGAGGCAAAGAATTGAGGAACCACAAGACACTTCAGTGGATGAAATAATTGTCATCGATCAAGACATGCAAGTTGGCACCCCTTCACCTCCTAAATCAGCACAATTGGTGTTGAATGATATAGATATAAAAGGACAGAATGTTTAGGATGCAAGGATGGTGGCCTGCAAGGCATTTCTGGATGATGATGCCTTTGTGAAGACTCTTGTGTTTTTGCAGTTGGTCTGGAGGTTGAAACTTCAGGAATATCAAGACAAATGCTAGGAAAGAAGAGAAACAAGGCCTGACATGTCTGATAAGGAAAATGATGATGAGGTCAAAACCAAGCTAATAGAGCAGTTCAAGAACCTCACTCCTGATGAAGGAAGGAAAATTGTGTCTCAAGCTGGTGTCCTACTTCTCCCTGAATGGGACATTGCTGATGCTGTAGCTTTTAATGCTATTATGCAATCAAAGCATCCTATGCAAGGCAGTGAGGAGGAAGTTAAGGCAGCACTACAAGACTCTGCCTTTAGTGAGGAGTATGAAACTTTGGCGATATGGGCTTTAGCACCTCAGGGAAGAAAACCAAATGTAGTTGATCTCAGTCCAAATTTAAGGGGTGGGCTCATCATCAAGAGAGTCTCTGAAACTTCAACAACAGAGGCCACAAGCTTAACACTGAATGTGGCCAAATTGGCCCAGAAAACAGCTGAAAGAGATGAGGCTGAGAAGAAAAGCTTGATGGAGAAATATAACACAATGATTGGGGAATATAGTAGGATACAACAAAGAAATGTTGAGTTGCAATCTGAAGTAGATAGGCTGAGATATGGGCAGGTGGGAGAATCTTCTAGTGCCCCTGCTACTAGAGCAATACCTACTGCTTCAGGGTCATTACCCCCTATTGTTCCAATCATTTCTATTCCTGGATCCCCAATTCAGACAGCTGTTGATAGCCCTGCACCAGGGCCAGTTGAAGAAGAGGTTGAGCTTTCTACAGATCCTACCAAAGAGTAGATGATAAACAAAGTTACAGAATTACAGGCTGCCCTAAGGGTGAGTGAGGATAATGCTATGGCCAAGCACAATGAGGTGGTAGACACCGTTATAAGGCATTTAAATGAAAAGGTTGATTCTAAGCTGCCAGTTGTACATTCTTTGTATTCTTTATTCTTGGAGGGAATTCAAAATATTAATAGAGACAAGGAGGTGATTCTGCCCCTGGTTGAAAAATGGATCCCTAGGGCCACTGATTTAGACATTATGTTTAAGGCTTCTAGGTTTGATGTGAATAATAGGCCCCAATCATTAAAGCCTACTCAAATTTTTGTGAAATCATTGAAGGGATTCCAGGCCTTGCTTGATTTGAGTAAGAAAATTAGGGAATTAATAAAGAATTTTGATGATTGGAATGACACTTTCTTGCTAGATATAATAGATACAAGTGGAAATGTTCAGACATTGCAGCAATGGCAGGAAAAGGCAGAGGAGGTTATTAATGAACAAATTAAATTAATTTGTGATGATTCAAATCATGACTTGCTGGTAAATAGCATGGATAAAATAATTAATACTAGCATGTTTTTGGAATCATTTGAAAGGGAGGCCAACCAGGTTGCAGTGAAGTTCATGCCTTACAGTACCAAGATGAAGGAGGTGATGGATTTTAATTGGCCAACAAATGAGGAATATCAGATTTGGGTTGAGAAGTACTTAATTGAGGAGGAGTGAAGCGGTGTATAGTATCGACAACTGACAGCTCAACAGTTATGTATAAATGAATTTTGGTTTTGCTCCATGGTGGTTTTGGGTGCAGTTTTCGAGGAGTAACAGATGTTGTGGTTATTTTGCAATGAGTGGAATCAACAAAAAGATGCTCCGGGGTTTGGTGGTTGTGTTTTCAATTTTGAAATGGGATATAGTGGTCCAATTGATAAATGACATGTGTAATTTCTGGCCCGATGCTTGTTGTTCCTTCATTTTCTATAAGAAGGATTTCAAGGCTAGAAATTAGGGTTGGCAAGTTAGATATTTTGTAGTCGAGTCTAGGTAAAGTTGCAGAGCAAGAAATTGTAAGAAATTTTGTGAATACTATGGCAATTTAGGTTTGGGTTATTTTGTAAAGGGTTTTAAACTTATGAAGATCACATGTTTTATAACAGTACCAACATTTTAAGCTAAGATGATATATCTTGAGCTCGAGTCTCTCCTCTGTACAAACATATCATGTTTTGAATAAAATAATCAAGGATTATGATGTTCATCTCATCATCTCGATGTGTGTGTTTTCTGTCTTGGCTTTAATTCAAAGAATTAATTAAAATGCTTGGATGGAATCATGGATGGGTATGTTTGTAAAAGGATCAAATAAGAAGTATCAGGTTGGGGCAGAAATTGATAATGTTGTAATGCAATATTGTCAGGGATCATATATGCTGAGTATTTAAACCTGTTGTCGAATTGTGACTGTTTATAAGTTTGACTCCCCAATGGTATATGGCACTGATCTAAATCGTACAAGTTTGTAAATCTTTGTGTCTGTATGTTTTTGCTTAGGGCTTGTCACCAAATTTGCAAATTAAATGACTATCATAAGATACAGAATAATGTTGTAATTATCTCATGCTCCAGGTAGCTGACATTACTTGTGAAAGGCCAATTCATTTTAGCGATATCCTATTTTGTTGAGCCATTTGTGGGATTATCTGTAATTTGTTAATGATTGTTTATGAGTTTGGTGCAGAGATCATAAACACATTATAGGGATCACCCTCTTGGGTCTTGCAGAGCCCGAAGTGTGGGAGGTTATTTTAAAATCCTCGTCAGTTGGTCTAGGTCCTCCGAGTTGCCCTTGATTGGAATTGGAAATTCCATAGGTAGATTAGGAGACAAACTTGGTTAATAGCATAAAAAAAAACCACCACATTACAAATCAAATCTACTTAACATTTTAACTCCCAAACTTTGTAACAAGTGTTAAATGTGACTATGGTCCACCAGTTACACAACCAAGGCCTCAAATGTATTCTCTAATTGTAATCAAAGGACTTTTTCTCTTCATTCAAGTAAATAAACTTGAAGGGAAACACCACCAAGTGGTTTATTGGACACCTACATGACTAAAAATAGCAGCAAATTTACATTTAATTTCCATATGTCTAAGTGGTTAAGGGGAGGGAGTGTGTACTAGGCACTGGTTAAGTCATCATAAGTTTACACTTTGGCAATAATTTTTTAAGTCATATTAAATCTTCCCATGTCTAATTGCTAGGAGATTTTGGTATGTTTTAAGGTAGGGATGATTGATGAAAGAGCCCAAAAGACTAGATTAGAAGACCAACACTGGTTTCTGGAAAAAACCTGATGTCGATTTCATATTATATGTGTTGAAGACTTTAGAATTTCAATTACATTAATTTATGGATATGTTGTATCTATAACACTACAAAACCATATGCTCTTTGCATTTACGCTTGCATTTAGAAATACACATTTATATACATAGATATAGATTTCTTTAATGATATGTTGCATTTATTGTTCTAGGAGAGCATCCATAATTGCATTTACATTTACATTTAAAAATACATATACATACATACATATATGTGTGTGTGTGTGTGTATGTATATCATTTATATTAGTGTTCAGAAACAACCCATTAGGTCTGCACATGGATAAAAATTCATAAAATCAGATCTCCCATACATTTTTTGTTGTAACCTATGCCCTATTCGTGCATCCTACAATTAGAACAGTATCCACGGGGCCTGTTACACAAGCTACAGTAATCACAAAAAGTGTAAGAGCCACTTTATATCATGTTTGGACTACAAAACCCTGAAAAATAGGGTAACTCAGATTATGATTTGTTGGTGAGCTGTATGGACAAAATCATTAGCACCGACTCATTCTTGGAGTCTTTTGAAAGAGAAGCAAATCAGGTGGTAGTTAAGTACAAACCTTATAGTGTCAAGGTGAATG
>VDFB02189953.1:0-13710 GCA_007258455.2 Sequoia sempervirens
TGGTCATGTAATGGGTCTGAAAAAACCTGATGATCAGTGTTGGATATCTTTTGTTTTTGTCCACTAACCTCAATAATTCTCTTGTCAACAAGATCCTGTATGATATTCTTCAGTTGTCGACAGTTTTGTAGGTTATGTCCCTTAGTCCTATGATAATCACAGAAGGCATTGTCATCCCACCAAGTTGGTTTAAACTGTCCTGGATCATATTGTCTTGGTTCCGGCAGTTGTATGAGGTTGTGTTGTAACAGTTGTTTGAACACCGACTCAATGGGTTCCCCTAAGGGAGTGAACTCACGTTTTTGAAATCTCCTTGGTTATGGACGTTGAGTATTTGAGGCCGTGTTAGGAGGTTGATTGACAGCATTAAGCGTGTTGGAAAAAGTATGAGGTCCTTGTAATGTGAGGAGGGGTCTTGCTTGTAATGTTTTAGCATCCACCACCCCATCATTGGTGACATTTTTGTTGCGAGACCAGAATCTGTTTCTGTCAGTGGGGGTGTTTTGTACGATTGGGTTTCTATTTGATATTGTCATTTTGATTTCACCCTTTTCAATAAGATCCTTCTCTATTATCACCCCTTTTTCCACTAGTTCTTAAAAAGATATGCAACAATGTACCCTTAAGTTACTCCTGAGTTTTGGATGAAGGTTTTCTTGAAACATTGTAACCTTTTGTTTTTCGAGTATCTTGACAGGACACCTACTTGCAATAGTTCTCCAATGTTGGAAGAAAGCAATGAATGTTTCACCTTCGTCTTGTGTTGTGTGGCACAAGGTTGCTATATTTATCTCATGGTCAACGTGGAAGGAGAATTGCTCCACAAATTTCTCGACTAGTTCGCCCCAAGATCTAATGCCAGAATCTAAACCTGAAAACCATTCTAGTGCCACTCCTACAAGACTTCGTGGAAATAGCCTCATAAGATACGTGGGATCGTAAGCGACATCTATGCATATGGTAGAAAATTCCATGATATGTTCTACTGGATTGCGTTTGCCATTGTACTTAGGAAGATTCGGTATGACATATCCGTGAGGGAAAGGTGTCATGTACAATGATCTATCAAAAGGGAATGGGCATATGTCCTTTGGTGAAAATGATTTCTTAGTTGAGACCGACATGTTATCCATTTGCGTTTGTAATGCGTGCATTTGTGTTTGTAGGACGTCAACTTGGGTCAAAGATGTGCTAGGAGGATTATGCGGATCCATGTATGTATTTTGAAATCCAAAGTCTCGGGATGGGTTTTGATTGAACGTTGGCATCTGAGGTGGATTTGGATTCGGAATATTGGTAAATGTATTCTGGTCTGGTATCTGCATAAATCGGTGTTGACCTAGGTTCTGTGTAAATGGATTCCGAGCACCACTCTGTGAAAAGGGATTCTGATTGGGAATCGAAGTGAATTGGTTTTGAGTTGAAATCTGTGTGGATGGATTCTGATTACCAATCTGTGAAAAAGGGTTCTGATTCGGAATCGACGTAAATTGGTTTTGACTTGGAATCTGTGTGGATGGATTCTGACTACCAATCTGTGAAAAAGGGTTCTGATTCAGAATCAACGTAAATTGGTTTTGACTTGGAATCTGCGTGGATGGATTATGACTACCAATCTGTGAAAAAGGGTTCTGACTCGGAATCGATGTAAATGGACCCTGATTGCTAGTCTGGAAGAGTGGATTTTGATTGCCATATTGGAAGGAGGGAATGCCTCCTGTTTGTGTAATCCTTGGTATAGTACTAGTGATTTGAGCACTAGGTATGGCCATCGACTGTGGTAAGGTACCCATGATGCTAGCAGTAGGTGTGGTTGTTGATTGTGCACTTGTGACACCGACATATGACGTATGGGCTAACGTTTTAGGTCTTTTACTCCCAATAAGAGGACCAGTGGGAGTGGATGATGATGCCCCCGTAGTGAAATTAAATCCCGATGTCATGCTAGGTATACCAAATGGGGACGTATGGACTGTTGTACTCTATGTAGACGTGCTAGATGGCATAGTCATGTTGACCTGAGGTATAGTAGTACTAGCAGTCGTAGTATTTGTCCCTTGTGTAGGTTGAGTTTGTAAGGTACTGATATCAAATCCTGGAGGTAAAGTAGCACCTTCAGCTAGCAATTTGCCTAAAAATCGTTGACGATCATTTGCTAGGTACTCATCTACAAAAGAGGCAAACTCAAGGTCTTGTGTGGCAGCTTCTATGTCCTCTACTACAATATGTCCTTGAGTGTTTCTAGTGGTGAATTTGTCTAATAAAGTCTTATGAGGTCTTGAAGAAAATGGATTGATGACCTCGTTTGGGTTCGACATGTTTTCTCTCTCTCTTCTCTTAGACCTAGTTTCAACCATGTAAGACAAGCTCAATATGCGGGAAATGCAAGACTATATCTAGAAACTGTATGACTCTATTCTATGTTTTTGGGGTTTTCTTATGCAAATAATAATGTTCTAGGATGACACTAGTCTAGACTCTAAAGATGCAAAGTCTAAGCAAGACCCTAAAGTGATCAACTCTATAAACCCAAGATGAAGGGACCAACTGCCTAAAGTCAAACCAAGGTGTTAATTTAGTTAAGTCAAGGAACCAATGTAGGATGAAGATCAAAGACAAGTTGAGATTCCTAACTAGACTAATGAGCTAGGATGACTCTTTGTAGGACAAAGTATAAGATGATAAGACTAGGTTCAATGACAGATTTCGTTGACACTATGACCTTTCTAGAGTATAGATGGTAAATCAATCCTAAAGTTTGTAAAAGTGACCTTTCTAGAAGTCTAATGCAAGGTAATATATATCCTAAGATGAAGGAAAACTCTAACTGAAGACAACTATGGTAATGACTAAATGAACCTAAAGGATGCAAAATTGAGCAAATCGTTTCAGGTTTCTGTTTCAAAGACTGTTTGTGTGAAGACCACTGAAACTGGTATAACCGTGCTGACTGGACAGTGACTGTAAATTTTGATTTTCTCGTAATCAGACAGATGGGTCGTTTAATTTTCAGTTGTGGCTCAAAATTAACAGTTGCGGTTCAAACTGACATATGCGACTCAGAATATACCAAATGCGACTCAAATTTTTAGATGTGACTTAGAATATAACGCATGCGGTTTTTTCAAAGCAGAAGCGAGCCAAACTGACAGATGCGACTCAAAATTAACAGATGCGACTCAAAATTTATAGTTGCGACTCAAAATTAACAGATGCGACTCTAAAAATCAGATGCGTGTTTCTGGTGAACAGTTGCGACTCTGTGAATTTTCAGTGACATGAAATTTAAACTGACTCCATTTTCTGTGATCAAATTCTGACAATCAAAGACAATCGTAAGACAAAGTGTTTTCAGTTTCAATTTTGGACTCCAAGAACGTTTAAAGTGACAACAGACAAGCACATCCTAATAGGCCAAAGGCCTAGGGTTTGTATACTTGGTATAGCCCACCAGTTATACCCCGGATTGGTGATGAACACCTTTCCTTCTCGAGAGCGGATAGCTTAGGAATTTGGTGGCATTGGCTCCCCTCCACGGTTCATTAACGTCTTTCGAGCACACCAATTCTAAATTCTTTGGGCAATGACCTCCCAAGAACTGCTATCTCTACTCAAGGGGATCAGTAGTGAGTATCTTCGGGCATGACATCAGACTCGCGACTAATACCAAGCAAACGCTACAAATAGGTTGGTCTCTACAATAAAGGGTATTTAATCAAGTATCTCGCTCGCGGGGTGCGATCCATAATGACGCGAAGTCCCCTTCCTTCGTGATCCATCCTACCTGAATTACACTCGCGGATTCTTGGGGTTTCCCCAAGAACCCACTTCTCTTTATATAATCGGCCGGAAGTCCCTTTGCCCGTGGTGGTGCTAATGGCCTCGAGTCGCTATGGGTGAGTACTTTTTCCCACCAAACAGGCCCAAGTTCTAGAGTTGGTAACCGTTTCTCTTACACCCAGGATCGCACGGATGCGCAAGGGGAGAGGATACTTCGATATACCAAATCGTAAGGGTAACCAGACTTGTGCTTTCGCACCAAACACAGTAGACACTTGTTAATTTTAACCAAACGAAAGATTTTCTAAGCTACCAAACAATCTGTTTCAAAATTTAACTAGGGTCTTCAACAAGCGTCCTGCAGAAGATATCATTAGTAATTTTTCAATATTGTCTTCGTCAATCGTCCTGCAAAAGCTTGTTAACTCCAAATGGCCACACGCTGAAAATCAAATATCAGTATCATGAAAATCAATTGAAAATTCCAGATTGTCGAAAGCAGAAATAAAATTTTACCAGTCAATTGCGTCGCTTCGTTACCAGTTAGATGCATCGTTTATTTTTCAGTTGCGGTTCGGGATACCAGTTGCGGTTTAGGAATTGTCAGATGCGTCGTTTCTATGTCAGATGCGGTTCATAAATCCAATTGCGGTTCAGAAACTTCACATGCGGTTCAGAAAGTCAATTGTGGTGCAGAAACTTCACATGCGTCGTTCCGTACGAAAAATCTGCAAAAAAAACAAAAATTAAAAAATCTACGGATCCGCGAAGATGGTGTCTTCACGTCGGGTTCACCAAATGTAATGCCAAATAAAAGCTTTGCACAATAGACAACAAAGAAGATTGATTAGAAGCACACATGCATGCAATACTAAAATCTAAAATGCAAATTCATTCGTTAAGCAACAAAGAACATGGGAAAGTAAAAACGTAATTAAAACTAGAACAATCTCACCAATTTTCAAACGTATTTCCATGAATTATCTTGATTGCCCTTCTCCATTTTGCTTGTGTAGTATAATTGCCCTCAGATTTTCAAGTTCGTGCAAGTATAGCCTATTGATAAAGATTAGCAAAATATCGAAGATTCAAGACAAAGTGCTCTCCAAAGTTACAAAATTCGCGAGAGAGATTGGAATGAAGAATGACAAATCAATTTATAGAAAATTGATTATTCGAATGACAGCCAAGATCGAAAGATCAACGGACGGGTTGAGATCGACTGATTAGTCATGCATTCTGTAACTGACAGTGATGACATGAGTGATTCAAATTAGAATAGAATTAAAGATTAAATAAATGATTTAATCTTCAGTTCCGCATTCGAAAACATAAGAAATATCTTTGCATGACAAAGATAAAGATTGATTAAAGAAACTCTTCTGAACGACACACAACACTTAATTAATTAAATAATAATATTTAATTAATATGCATGCACGCAAACGAGTTAGAACTGGACGATCAATGATTAGACGAGAGATTACTCGAGAATGCCACTCAGACATTAAATGAATAGTTAACTGAACGATTAAAATAGATGTCGAGTTGAGTAAAAGTGAATACTTAGATAACTCACATAATTATCTAAAATATAGAAGAATGTGTTAAAATAGAATTTATGAATTAAATAATTCATTTAATTCAAGAGACAATATTCGAAGAATAATTAAATAAATAAGATTTATTTAATTAAATGTTGAAGGGATTTAAATGAATAATTAAATAAATAATGAATTTATTTAATTATAGTTGAAATATGATAAAGAATAAATTAAATAAGAATTTATTTAATTTGAGAAGAAGGCGGTTAATTAGTAACATAATTAAATAACAAGCGTTTATTTAATTAATAGAAGAAATAAAGAAAAGTGAATTAATTAAATAATTAAGATTATTTAATTAATAGAAGAATTAATAGAAGATGAATTAATTAAATAATTGACATTATTTAATCATGACCATGAAGAATACGAAATATGACGAATATAGAAGCCGCAGGCTAAAAACCAGATTTCGGTGTCTACAGTTGCAAATGGGTGCTCAAAAAGAAAATGGGTTTATTCGAAATCATTGTGAATTATATAGAACAATTGGTTGTAAAGGGCAACTCCCAAGTTAAGGGAGTAGATTACAGTGAGATTTTTTCTCCTATAGCTAAAATGACATCCATGCATTTTTTAATTTCTATTACGTTTAAAATAACATCCTAGAATTTGGTACCAAAAGTTTGATACATATGTGTTGAGTATGAGATTTGTGTGATCTAAATTTGATTATTGTTCACATTTCAAATCTGACCGTGATCATTTCTTGGTTATTGCTTTGTATGTTGATGAAATGTTGTTTATTAGCAAAGGACAGGGTTTGATTATAGAATTAAAATATCATATCTCAGTAAATTTTGAAATGAAGGACCTTGGTGTAACAAAACAGACTCTGAGAATGGAGATTAGAAGAAACAAACAAAACAAAAATATTTGGCTAGGCTAGAGTAAATTTGTGGATACTATTCTAAGAATCAATATGTGTAGTATTCTAGACCATTATGTGTTCCAATTACAATGGGAATGAAATTATCTTGCATTGTCTAACATCTCTATTAGAGATGAAAGACACATGAGTTGAGTACCATACCAAAGTGTAGTTGGTAGCTTTATGTATGCTAATATGGTCTATACAAGAATAAACATTGCCTAAGCAGTAGGAGTTCTTTCTTGACACATGTCTAATCTAGGAAGAGCACATTGGAATGTAGTAAAAAGAGTTCAAATACTTGTAGGGTACATTAGAGTACTCTATATGTTTTCATGGATCAAGAGACTATAATTGCTTAGATATTAGAGGTTATGTGGATTCATATTGGGTTGATGATGTTGATAGTTGAATATCCACTATTGCATATATGTTTACTTTATTTGGTGGTGCAATTAGTTGGATTCTTGTAAGAAATAAGTTGTGGTCCATTTTTCCACTACAGAGATAGACTATATTGCATCTACTCATGCATGTACATAAGGAAGCTATTGGATTAAAATATTGTGTTTAGATATATGGGGTGTAGTGACAATCAAAGTGCAATATCCTTAGCAAAGAACCAAACATTTCATCATAGGACTAAGTACATTGATGTACAGTATCACTTCATGAGGGATATGGTTGAGCATGGCAAGGTGAAACTAAAGAAGATTGGAAATTTGGAAAATTAAAAAAATGCATTAATAAAGCTTGTGAGCACAAAGACGTTCAAATGGTGTTCCAAATTAGTAGGCCTCTCAATCCCCATTGACTAATTATCTATTTTGTATAGGCTCTTGCAAGGTGTTTGATAAGTTGGAGAATGCTAGAAAAATCAGTGTCTCAACCTTGCATGTTAAAAAGAAAAGAAAAAGAAAAAATAGAAGAGCCAAGATTTTTTTATGACAAGTAAAGCAATTATTTCTAGAAGCATGTTGCATGGAGATAGTGACAAGTTGGTGCTCAAGATAATTACGATTTTAATGATGAGTGTCATTATCTTATTTATTAGTTGTTTCTAAAATGAAGCCTTACTTCTAGAAGGTTTTCACATGCAATGTAATATTATATATATTGATGCTTTAAGAAAAGTCATTTCTATGAGAAAGTTTAGTTTTCAAGTCCATATGTTGTTGGAATGTTGTTGAAATTCCTCTAGGATTCAGTTGAGGTGAAGCCTCCTCTAAGAACTTGCATTGCAAGCTTGTTGTAATTTGTTTCATGATTTGATAAAAATTGTGTAATTTTTGAAGTGTGAGGTTTTTCTCCCAAAAGGGTTTTTCCCATGTAAATCACTGTGTTATGTTCTTATTGTTATTCTATTATGTCATTCTATATGTGAACATTCTTTGAATCTCTATTAGAGTTGAATTAAAATTTGCATAATATTCTTATCAAGATTAGCATAGGAAGTATTTCCTCACACCTTTTCTTCCTTAGAATAGCTTCACCCTTCCCACCTTACCATATAGCCATGACAACCCACTAGTCAAAACTTTCATGGGAATCTTGATTGATTGCTCACCACTTTATATGTTTCTTTATATAAAGAGAAGGATCATGGATTCATGATCTCCCACTATAATACCCTCAACTATCTTAAATTATATAATATTTGTGTGGGTTGAATCAAGAAGATCTACATAGATTTTAATAGAAGCACACAAAAGATGTCTAGAATATTTTAAAATGCTGAAACAGAGAACATATCCAAATTGTATACTCATTCTATAATTAAAAAAATAAATAAAAATAATAAAAATATGAAATTTTCTATCATAACTATTACAACACCAAAACAAGAATATATTAATTATTTTACTACCATCTATAATAACAAAGACTCAAATACTTACCCTATTAAATAAACTATAATTTCTTACATTAACATTACTATTATATATATATATATATATATATATATATATATATATATATATATACTATTTTCACCTGTCATCCTGTCGACATAATTGTCAGAGAGGAAAATATTTTTGAGATTTTTGCATTTGTCATGGAAGACGGGCGGTTTATTCTTGTTGGGCCATTCAACAAAGAGTATACGTTGAGAATGTCTTCTTTTATTTTTATATATTTAGATATGGAAGGAACTCTTTTGTCCTTCGGACGTGCCCTGCTATATTTTGTTCTGAGTTTTTCCTTACTGTACATTGTCTTTTCTAAATTCACATAGAATGCTTTGGTCTTTGTCCTTTACCATTAAGCCCTTTATTCTCCTTCTCTTTATATATAGAGAAGATGTCATGGTCATTTGATACCATGGACAATGTGAAGCCAAAACAATTGTCAATTAGTGTTATGATAGCCGTTTTTCACTTGACAATCACCAAATCAGTAATGGGACAGTGTTATTTGGGGTAGAGGGGACATTTCAAACCCTCTTTTGCTGTCTAATAATCAAAGTGTCACCTCCTTTTTTTCTATTGAGTACATTGGGATATGTTGTGTTCGGCTGAACATCAGTATGGAATTATCTAAGAGAAAAAGGTTGCGCTAGATATGTATATGAATCAAATTTTGAATTGATTTTAATATAAAAGAGTGGGAAATGAACCATGGGAGAGCTCTTGATTTTATATGTTTATTAGTGTAGATATTGATGTCTAATTTCATCTTGACAAATGTTCGACATCGAAGTGAAAATGGGCCACTCTTGCTATATTGTGTGGTAAAACTATTAATGTTAGAGGTTATCAAATTAATAATTCCTTGATGAACCTTGATCCAAGTAGTTTTGATCGCATCCAATACTATAACTTAAAGATAAAACAACTAAGAACACAATTAAAAGACTGTAATTTGATAAAGAAGATTCACAACTAATTTTAAATGTGTTATCTAAGCTTGATTTCAAATATTTAAGTTTTATTTCTAGCTTTCATACTCCATTGGATGTTTATGGGAGCCTCATATGTTGTACCTACTTCTAATATTTATTTTTCATCTTATAATCCAAAAATAAGAAAGGCTGATTTAAATGGCCATTATGAAGTCTTCTAAGTGACATGCATTAATGGCTACTCAACCTAAGGAACAAAAAGAATAAGAGGATCATAAACAAAAGTAAAAGAGAAAAAAAATCATAAAAAGATAATACATAATTTTCATCAAAATTGGATTATAAATTCTCTTCCTCAAAAGGGGATTTGGGTGATCCCGCAATAGTGGTTTACAATTTTTGGCCAAATTGGACACTGAAATTATTATTTTTAACTAAATCTTCACATTTGGACACCTATAACGGCTAAACCGTAAGGAATTTGAAGATGATGCAAACTAGAGTCTCTTCACATTTTGTCTGTAGATTCTAAAAAAAAAATTAAAAAACTTTTGGAATCAGATTGCACTTCTTTTTCCATCTCCCACGAAAACTAGTTTTTTTTTAGAAAACAACATTTTTAAAAAGTGGCGCACACCGTATAAATCATTACTTTTTTTTTCATGAAGGATAAAATTCTAATTCTTTCGAATTTAGATTTGTAGCTTTGATATCTAGTGCTTCCACTTGGTTAAATAGTTTTTTATTGAATAGTTTTTTGTTTAATAAAGTTTCAAAGTCAAACCAATTACAATTCAGATATAGCGCGACCGTATAACACGTAACTTTTTTTACAGTATATATTGAAATTCATTTTATTTTTGTTGGATCAAAGACTTCAATATCTGGTGCACTCATATTTTTTCAAAAAAAATTGATAATCTTTTATTTTTCCACATGTGCAGAACAAAGACCTTCAATTTCAGTGAAAGACCTATGTTTAAGGGTGAAAGCACAAAGTTGTGTCACACTTTATAAAGGAAACAACCAACGCTGATCCAATTTTTAAACTTGAATCACTAAATGTTAAACCCATAACTTTAACTATGTTTTCCTTTTTACTTTGAAGTAATTAGTAGATGATTATGCATGTTTCAATGATTTGATGTTTAGTTAAAATGGCTAGAAAAATCAATGTTTTCATGAGTCATGTTTATTTGACTAAAATTTGACATGTGTTTAAAAGTTGTCAAGATGTGATGATCTCATGAGGATTATGAAAATGATTACTGAAACACTCATCTTGTGTTGTTGATTGCAAATTGCATTTAGGAAATAGGTTTTCGCCCTCCAAGAAAAGGAGGGAGAGCATCATCAGAGAGAGAGAATAGATACAAGGAATAGAACATGTTGTCACCGTATTAAGTCTATTTCTAGTTGCTTAGCGTCAACCTAGTCGTTTTGGGGATAGTGACATTGTCAAGGTTGAACATTAGTTGTTTTGTGACTGAGACAATTTTCTGTCGAGCAAGTTGCTTCTTATGTTGTAAACGAGTTTACGCTGTGACCTCAATTGCGTATTTGGTTGTTCATTTTGTATTTTTTCTTTTTGATAGTTTGAATTGGCTTAATAAGTTGAGGAACTAATATTAACCTGATTCCCTTGCAAAAGGAAGTCATTATGATGATCATCCTTGAGTTCATTTTAAGGAGTGAATACGTTCGAGAGACAACAAAAGATCAACATCGTCGATTGTGTAAGATTGTGTTACCAACCCTAAATTTTGGAATGATTTTTCATTTATATGTGTTGTATTTGGTGATACTTTTAATGACTAAGCCAGTCGTTGAGTCCACTATTTTGACAAGGCTCCTTTTATGGAGGGGCATGATATATCGATACATGTTTGCTCAACTCAATTGAGAAGCTTATTGATTATTGAGATGGCATATATATGCCTATTCATATAAGTTTTTCTTTCTAAATAACAAAATAGCTTTTGTTTAGCCATGACCAATAAGGTGAACGCGGCAAAAGTCTAAACTCAAAGATTATTAAAAATCTTTTTGAGATTGCGGGCATCTCACCAAGTTAGCATGGGTTCAAACTCTATGTTTGGGCATTCCCTACATGGGAACATGGCTCCTTGCACATAAGCCAATCAATTATCTGACTTTGAGCAACCTTTATTGTTTTTGGTCTATGGTGGAAATTTGGAAAGGTAAGAGTTAATTCTTTGGGAGGTTATGTGGAAATGCCCTAAAATTGGCATAAGTTTCTTGCACTTTAGAATTCAAATAAGATCCCTATAGAAATCGTGACCTTGCCATATAGGCTTCGAGTCTCTAACCTCTTTTTGGAACTATCTTCTTTCTCTAACTACCTTTATAGCGGTTTCTATAATAGATTCTTGGCCAGGAAGAGTGGGGAATTCATGGGAGGTTGGAATATCAGGAGATGGGGGAGTGAATGGACTAGTATGTCAGTCGACAAAAGAATTCACTTTCATCTATTCTTAAATGGAGCTCCATACTTTGTCCCAACACTCCCACTTTGGTGCAAGTTGAGAATATTTCACAAAGGTCTGGGATTCAACTTTATGTCTTCCATGGACAGTTTCTAAAACTTTTTCAAACTAATTCATTTTGTGCATACCCTGTGATCATATCACTTTATGACATGACATCTCTTTGAGATCTATGACCAAATAGTTTGGAACTATCTTTGTTTCTAAAACCTCATCAACAAGTCCTTTTTCTACATTTCCTGTTTGCATGAGACACAATCTCTGTGGGGCATTTCACCAATATTTCATGTCCTGCATCTGCGCCTCAATACTTTCACATACATGTCAACTAGAGCAAGGATCGGGCTATTCTTTGGCAATATATTAGATATTAGCAATGACAGGAAAGAGAAAAAGAGAACTACTCACAACACACTCCCTCAATGTTGAGTATAAGAGAGAACGTTACATCTACCAAAGGAGGCTATCATACCAGTGCTCCTACACCCATTCATGAAAGGGCTTATGGGTGTCAAGATATGGTCACAAGAATGGCATAATCCATTCATTTGAGCTTTCCTCAGTGGATCCAGAATATTGATGTTGAGAAGTTTGATAGTTCATCAGTTCTTAATACAAAATGCATGATAGCAACATCTGGGAGTCAATAAGAGAGTGAAAAGAGAATGGAGTCAAATTTAAGAGAGAATGTCTTGGACAAGAGCAGAGAGTAGCTTCCATGAGTTCCCTTCCATGCAAGTCGGTCACAAGCAAGTTTCTTTCCTTGAAGGGTAAACTCCTTTATGATTTGCAAGTTAACTCGTAGTACCTCTTCTTTCATTCAAGTGATTTCTTTGAGATGAAAGATATTAATTGGCTATTAGAACCCAGAAAGGGAGGAAGATTGATTTTAATATTTAGCATGCAAGTAATCTTTCTTTTCTAGATGAAGGGATTAGTCTTTTCTTTGTTCGTGTACACATTTACATCGTAATGATAACGGATTATCAAAACCAATAGTGAGGCAATGATGTCGTAACCTTTTCATGCATGAATCAATATTAGCTTCTTTGAATCTCCAAGATGAGATAGTTTAATTTAGATATTGCCTTGGAATGAATTAGATGCTTTGAGGCAGTTCAGGTATGTTATCCTCAATACCTCCTTGGCATAGTCGAGCTTGGGGATGAATCATGAGAACCACCTTTGTTGTTTATGAGTTTTGCATGTCATTTTGTAAAACTAATCTAGGAGTATAGGGGTAAGTGCACCAAGATGGTTCCCAAAAAAGGGGCTTAAGTGGCCACTTTTTTCTGAAATCAGGAAATACTGACCTTGGATGTGAAATTGAGGATAGCTACACTCAAAATTTTTTGATGGAACAAAAACAAGGACAGCAGTGCTCCGAGTCTACTTTCTAAACTACTAATTTATTTTGAAAATGGTTGAGATTAAGGGGTTCAAAAGAGGGACACACACAAATTGCTGTTGTTTTTGTCAGAAAAACATAACATAGCAACTCTTGTGTGACGAACGCGGTGAACTTTTTAGTATCTTTAAAATCGCTTTGGTCAGGTTA
This sequence comes from Sequoia sempervirens, assembly GCA_007258455.2. NCBI lineage: Eukaryota > Viridiplantae > Streptophyta > Pinopsida > Cupressales > Cupressaceae > Sequoia > Sequoia sempervirens. Next base: position 13,163 of record VDFB02189953.1, read on the forward strand.
GATAATAGCTCTTAGTAAGGACTGGATATTTTCGATAATTTTTAATGAATATTTGATTTTATTAATTTTCACAAGTGGGCCTTCTAAAGCAAATTTTGGCGTGCTCCCCTCAAATTTGAAACTAAAAGATTTTCTAAAATTTATTTTTTTAAATTGTAGAATGGAGTCTAGTTTCTAAAAATATAATTTATTTCAAATTTTGATGAACGGTTAATTTATAGCGAAAAAAATACCAAACACTGCTTTTTGAAGAAAAGCGGACATACAATCAAAAGAAATTATGGATGAAAAGTTTAACATTGTTAGAAAGTGAAAAAAATTACATCGTTTGAAAGCTAATAAAGAACCTAACATTACCCATGTCTTCAATTTTCTTGATATTGAACCAGATGCAATCTTGATGGTGAGCACGAACCCGATTATGTGAAAATTTGTTGAATTTGGAAAAAAACACGTCTCTGGTCTTTGGGAATGCCCTCCAAGTCTTTGGGTTGGTATTCCAAGGCAAATACCAAAACTAAGGCTCAGGGATTTCCAATGCAAGATAT
>VDFB02189954.1:0-18430 GCA_007258455.2 Sequoia sempervirens
CATTGAGATCTCGCTGCCCCAAGAAATGTCTCAGACTGTTATGGTCAGTCTTAATGCAAAATTTGCTGCCAACAAGGTATTGTCTGAATTTTGCTAAGGCATGCATAATCGCGAGCATCTCCTTATCATATATGCTATACAATCTCTCGGGTCCTCTGAGCTTGCGGCTCTCGTACACAATCGGGTGCTTGTCCTGCATAAGCACCGCACCAATGCCCTCACCTGATGCATCACATTGAAGCTCAAACGGCTTCGTAAAGTCGGGTAGTGCCAAAATAGGGCATGTGGTCATCAACTCCTTGAACTTCACAAAACACTCTTGTGCCTCAGAAGTCCAAACAAATGCCCCCTCATCAAATCTGTCATCGGGGCTGCATGTCGTGAATAACCATTCACGAACCTACGGTAGAATCCACACAAACCAAGAAACCCTCTCAACTGTGTCAGGTTCACCGGTGTGGGCCAATCAATAATGGCGCGGATCTTTTCAGGATCCATGCGCACTCCATCTGCACTGATAATATGACCAAGATATAACAATTCGGTCATTCCCAAGTCACACTTGGATTCCTTGGCGTACAAGGACTCCCTCTCCAAGATGCTCAACACTGTCTCCAAATGAGCCAAGTGCTCTTGCCAAGTCCGACTGTATATCAGGATGTCATCGAAAAAGACCAACACAAATCTCCTCAGCAATGCATGAAAAACCCTGTTCATCGTAGACTGAAAGGTGGCTGGCGCGTTAGTGAGCCCAAATGGCATCACTACAAACTTGAAGTGCCCACAATGACATCTGAAGGCTGTCTTCTCTATGTCCTGCTCACGGACTCTGATCTGATGATAACCCGACCGTAAATCAATTTTTGTGAAGTAACAGGCACCATGGAGCTCATCAATAAGCTCATCAATCCTCGGTATCGGGTATCGGTTCTTGATTTTCCTCTTATTCAGGACCCTGTAATCAATGCACATGCGCAACGTTCCATCCTTCTTCTTCACCAATACAACAGAAGAAGCGAACGGTGATTTGCTTGGTCTAATGTGACCCATAGCAAGTAACTCCTTTATTGTCTTCTCGATCTCATCCTTTAATCTTTTAGGATGCCTGTAAGGAGTTATCATAACGGGTTTCGCACCCTCCTCGAGCTCAATGATGTGCTCTATGCCTCTGTCTGGAGGTCTACCTGGCGGAATATCACTGAACACCTTGTCATGCTTGATTCTCAACTTCTGAATGTCCGGATGATACTCTGTCTTTTGTTGTCCCTCCTGTATAGGTGCTAAATGACACTCGGCAGCCCACTCTACCATGTCATGACGCATGAGCCACTCCATTTGGCGAAAAGAAATTGTTTTAAGGTCGCTGTCCCGTATTGCCTTAAGTATGTGTGTCTTCCCGTCGACCTCAAAACGAATCTCCATGTCCTTGAGACGAAGTGTGACCTCTTCCAATGAATGTAACCACTTCATTCCCAAGACTAAATCAATGTCCCCCATATTAACAACGTAATAATCTGCCTTGAACTCATAATTGTTCAAGCGTAAGGGGAGATCCTTAATCATGCGCTCGCATCTCAAAGTGTATCCATCTGCCACTTTGACTCTAATGCCCTCAAACTCCTCGGTGATGAGTCCTCGTTTCTCAACGAATCTAGCATCTATAAAGTTATGCGTGGCTCCTGTATCCAATGGGGGTAATGACCCTCGACCTGCTAGCCACCCTGAGAGCTGAAAGAACCCTCTGGCAGGAATGCTAGACAAAGCGGGCCTCCCCTATTACTGGCTTCGGGCTCTATCTACGCTCTAGGCTTTCACAGGGGCCTCGACTACGAATCATCACGAATGCTGCATTCCGAGAATTTTCTGATGCGGGTCCTCATGGTATACCCACATCACCCACGGTTTTGCCCTTAGGTCTTAGGGGACAATGCATTGGTAGCGTCATATGGTCCCTTGCAGTAGAAGCAAAGCTTCTTCCTGCGAAGGTCATTCAGGGCCTCATGATCCAAAGGTGGGAATGTTGATTTACCTTTCGAATCGTTTTTATAATCTGATTTGTCTTTGTTATAATCAGATTTATCCTTATTTTTATTAAAGCCCTTATTATCTCTGAACGATGAAGAACCTCTGGAGTTGAATCTACTCGACGGGGCTGCGAACTCCATGTTACGTGCTTTCTTCATCGCCTCCTGTAATGACGGAGGATCAAAGGCTTTGATCTAGCCTCTCAGTGGCTCGGTCAAACCCTCCATAAAGAGTACTACCAATCTCCTCTCAGATATGCTCGGAACCATGACGGATAGCCTCTGAAAATCACTGATATAAGCCTCGAGACTGCCACTCTGCCTCAACTTTGCTAAGTCTCTGAAGTAGGTTTCCGGATTCTTCCGGTCAAACCTCTCAACCAATCTATCCACGAACTCACGAGGCATGTAGTGATCTGTCATGCCAAAGTCCTGTGCCATTGGAGCCACTGATCGTAAACCCTTGCAGGAGTGCGGTGTGGCGTGTATCTAATAAGCGTCTCTCTCAGCCACAGCCGAGATAGCAAAGTGAGGGAATGTCAAGCTTGCTAATCCAAGCGGGCTGTCATCTTCCTTTACCATCAAGCATCACCAGGTGAGCTGTTAGTTGCATGTTTGAGGTCATTATTCTGCTGCCGGGGTCTCCAATCCTGTCGAGCCCTGTTGTTTTCTCGCCTCTGTGTAACAAAACGGTCAAAAGAGATCCGTTCTCTGACTGCAGGAGGTATCAACTCCCACTCCTCGTTCGCTGCCATAAGGTTGTCAGCAAACAAATCCTTGTGCTCATCACCTGGTGAAGCCTCATCGGGCTCCTGTCTCGTGAAAGTAGGCCTAGTAGGCCCTGTCTGGCTGTCATTGACAACTGTCCCTGAGAACTCTCCATGACTGCCTCACTCCACGTCATCGTCCACGATGTGGTGGCGGTCTCCTCCGAGGTACCAATCTCGTGAGGTACCCGTCGGCGCTGCAATACCTGGTCGTATGCGTTGCCACACTGCGAATATCTCTGAGTGCATGCAAGACCTCTGCATCGTCCTGATCCCTGTTATTCTGTGGGATCTCTGTCCTCGGTATATCTGTTCTCTCAGCCCTATCATTCCTGTCAGCCATGATTTCTGGCTGTCTGCTCAAACTGCGTTGCCTTTCAATCAAGGCACGTCTACGTGTATAATACCTGTATGTATCAACTTCCTCTGGCTGCATGTGATGGCTAAACCCTCAGGATGGCAGGATTTAGCTCTGATACCACTGTAAAAACCCTAGTTTCCCCAAAATCTCTGTTTCTGACTGTTTTTAGGTTTTTCTGAAGGTTTTTGGTTTTTTTGCAAATTTTGAGTTTTAATGCAATAAATGAAAGGTACGGCTGTTCTTGAAAATAATAATAAATTCCTTAAAAATGCTAGATGAACAATAAGTGTAGAAAATACAAGCTAGCATGAAGGCGTTCCTTTATTTGCTCAACTGGAATCAATACAAAGAGTATCTGATAACATGCAAAGTAAAAAGAATGATTTTTATTTGTAAAAAACCTGGTATTTCTGCCACAGCTGAAGGTACAGAAATTGTACGGCTGCAATAAATAATGCGTCTTCCTCCAGTCTGATGACCACAGATGCTTCTAGCAACCCCAGCGCCCCAAAAGGAAATAGATTTGCAAGATGAAGAATGGCGTTTCTTTTATTCTGGAAAGTACGGCTCAAGGACAATGGTACGGCCTGTCAGAAGTACGGCCTAACAGAAATCAGCAATGAAATTTGTACGGCCTCCTCAAAATGATTGTCCAAGTCTCTGTGGATGATGCGCCAAGAAGAATAGATGCTCCCTGAATGCAGATACTGGCTAAACTCTGAAGATTGTATATTCTCTGAAGATCTGTGATTTCCTCTGAGTGAGAAAACCTCTGCTGGCAATAGATCAAGTGATATTTCACACTCTCTGAATTGCTTTCCGCTAGAGATGGCTCGTTCTCCAAGGAATTCGAGTTCAAACCCTAAGGTTTTGTGCTCAGATCAATTTGATCAGTTTCTCAAAATCCAATAATCTCATAATGGCTCAATTACCAATGCAAAACCCTTTATCTTCACAAAAGTGCGACTTCCTCAATAATAGGGTTTTAATTAAATTTTGACTTTTTAATTCTTTTAATTTTCCATAGTCTCCAGCCAAAATATTAAATCATAATTTAATTGTCACTTTTGGCCCCTTCTGATGATGGGCGCACCCCTCAAGGCAAACCACTTAAGTTATAATATAACATTATAACTTTATATTATAAATCATTAAATAATTAATATTTAATCAATACAATTAAATATTAATATCTTCCTCGTTACTCATCTGATTACTGTCCCGTCTGGAGCTGACGAACTCTGAAGTGATCCTGGATGCCACCAAAGCCATACTGCTAAAAATAGCAGGGGTCCCACACTGCCTGCCGGGAACTGCTAAAAATAGCAATTCTGCAAAAAGTCTCCGATTGAGCCAAAACGAAAGACTACTGATCAATCTCTGCTAGCTGAAGCTGAGACAAGCTCCGAAGTGACCCTCTATCCAATCAATCAGCCTACGAGGGTCGTGTGATAGGCCAATCCTGTACTCCGAGAGATGTCACTGAGAAGGGGACATGACACCTTGGGTCATCGGTCTATCACTACCTATGATGAGTTCACCTATAGACTCATAGAGAGATTCGAGAAGAAAGATCCAGAAGTGCATTTCAGGGATTTGGCACAGCTAAGGAAATATGGCACAGTTGATGCCTACATAGCAGAGTTCCAGAGACTTTCAATAATGGTCACTGGAATCACGGAGAGACGGTTGGTGATCCTATTTAATGAAGGGCTTATGGAACCACTCAAGGGTTGGATTAAAGCCTTTGATCCACCCTCTTTACAAGAGGCGATGAAGAAAGCAAGAAATATGGAGTGGGCTGCTCCTAAGGCCAAATTTCAATCCAAGCCATCATTTCACAAAAAGGATAAAGGAAAGAGACCTCACCATAAGGAATTCAAACAGCAAAAAACTCATGTCACAAGGTTGGATCCAGAGACACTTAATGAACTCCGAAAGAAGGGGTTATGTTTCCGTTGTAGAGAAAAATGGTCCCGAGATCATGTTTGCCCAAGGTAGCCAAAATTCATCAAATTGAATACTATTCAGCTGAAGAAAGTAATTCTGATTTTTCAGATCAGCAGTCTGATTTTGAGGACAGCGAAGTGGAGAGAGCTCCAAAAGAGTCTGAAGATGAAAAAGGCAGTGGAGATACATTGGCTCAACTTTGGAGGTACGAGTGCATGTTGTTGGTAATTGAGAAAAAAGAAAAAAAATTGGTTTGGTATATTTCATCCGCCACTGCTATGTTTCGCCCAGGATCGGTTTTGGTTTTGATCCCGCTTTTCTTTCCTTAGTTGGGGGGTTTCTTTGCTTTGGTGGAGGCAGATCGGCAACCATAACCAAACTTGAACTTGGAAAAGTTTCGTGTCCCGTTTTTGTTCTGCTTCCGCCCCCGCTGTGTTTCGCCTGGGATCAATTTTGCTTCCGATCCTGCTTTTCTTTCTTTCGTTGAGGGGTTTCTTCGCTTTGGTAGAGGCGGAATCAGAACGTGGGATGAACTTGGAAATTTTGGTTGGTTGGTTTCGGTTTCGGTTTCCATCCCGACTCCAGCTCTGCCTTTTTTTGAAGTGCTCGGGTCGCCAAGACTTTTTGGTTGTTGTGAGTCTTCTATTTCTCTCTGCCCGGGATGGATTCTCGCCAATAGGTGTTTTGACATCAGTAAGACTTGGGGGCTCTATATGACCTCTTGCCGACAGTGGTATGTTATGCCGATAGACTCAGTGGAGCATTGTAGCATTGGGGAGGCACGGCTAGTGTCTCACTGACATGCGCTTCCGTTTGAACGTTTTTCAACCGTCTAGGGATCCTGCATGGTGTGTGTCCAACCAATCAAAGGGGGCTGAGGGCGAACTGTTGGCAGTCAATCTGTTATGGATCCGTTCCTGTGAGCAAGATCAACAGACTATAAAGCGATAGAGATCTACTCTGTGATCGAAGTGATGATCGGCTAGGTGATTTGTGGTGTTCGTTTGCTGCTATAGAGCAACTTGCGGAAAAATATGGATAGAGAGGAAGAGGCCACGAGTCTCGATGATAGCTAGGTTGTCGACTGACAAAAGCAGATCGACATTAATGACAAAACTTCAGAGCATTCAAAGAAGCTCTGCAAAGAAGTCTCGAAGGTGGACACGAGGGCTGCGAGTTAATGCGTTGGTTGTAAAAGATTTGAAGGCCATACCTGGGAGCGATCTTTCACTGACATGAGCAGGGTATGCACATTTAATGCCTCATTGACTTTGTTCCAAAAATCTTCTAGGGGCGACGTGTTCGAGCACTGACTCTTTTTTTTGAAAACCCTAAGGCAAGGGCCGACTCATTTTTGGCGCATGTATATATGGCATTTTTGCCTCTTGGTTATGAGAGTTCTTGGTTATGAGATTGCGGAGAAAGCATTATCCAAACTTTGTAACTCATTTTTATGAATACTACAAATTTGTAATATAGATTCTCATTTTGATTCTCAATAAGAAGTCATTTCCTTCACCGATTTTCTTTATTGTTTAGTATTGGTTGTGAATTCCATGATAAAGTCCTGTGTTATCCTTCATTTTATCAGATTCCTTTAGTATTGAATGCAAAGAATATTATGTCATAGTGCAGGTTTATGTTTGCGATCTCTTTCTATTGCATTTATATCTATGAAAACATCATTGTTTGCCTTGTGTCAAGCATTAGAATAGTAAGAACCTTACATAGAATCGTTTTTGCAGATATAAATCTCTATCTTGTGAGATTGTTTAGTTTTATTGAGATTTCTATGAGCTTCAATAGTTTTGTCAAATTTTATCTTTGGTGTATCACATGTTAGCGATAGGTTTTAAATTTCAAGCATATCCTTCTTACTCTTTTTCTCATCATCATTTTAGTTTTTCCAAGTTATCTTGAGGGGAACCAACCCATAATCTAGAGGTCCACTTCATTCCCAGGTCGCCCACAACCTCAAAGTGTCCCCATGTGTCAATAGGTTGCTACAGTTCATAGCTTAGCACGGGTGCAAACCTTATTTGACAACGTAGTACGTCACATGTGAGCCAACTGAAGGCATACCATCCACATCCCAAGCTTGCTCTTTATATGTTCATGAAAGGTTAACAACTAGTCAAAAAGAGGCAACAACAAGTGACATATGAGGACAAGGTTACCTAACCCCTTGCCCTAACTTAGTGCAAGACAAAAGTGAGCCAAAATGATTAATGAAATGCATGCCAGAGTGAAAATCAATATCAATTAGAGGAATGAGGTGCCCCCACAGAAGGAAGAATACCAAACTCCTAAAAAATGTTGGATTTTACAAATCAAAGTTGTACATTCATTCAAGTAGAATGATCATGAACTCTGTGATAGGCACAAAATGAATTCTTGTAATAAAATTTCTTTAGAGTTCTTGAAGGAAGGGTGATCAAGTGATCTTGGAGAAGTCGTGAAAAGATACCCTCTTGATCAATGGGAAAAGGTGGTCATGTAGTTTGTGGCAAAGGTGCTTCTTGCTTAGATGTACAAGATGTCATACCTATGTAAGATTGTTTAGATTGTGAGACTTTGTTCTCTCCTTTATAGGAGGGTGTAAAATCTAACAAATTCAATTCATTAGTGTTTTTTGTGATGACATATACATTAAGTGAAGAGTTCTTTGTTTGTTTCATGTTTTGTAAAGGATGATTTTCAAGACCACTGGTGGTGATGAGTTCAAGATGTTTTACAGTTAAAGTTGGCGTAGAAGAATGTTTTGTGAGAGTGTTGATGTTGAGGGAAGGCTTGATTACTTCTACCAAAGGACAATAACCAAGACATGTGTTATTTGTTGTCTGATAGGATCTATAGGGTTGTAGATACCTTGTTTGTGAGCACCGCATCCTTTTCTACTATAGCCAAGTTGCTTCATAACTTCATAACCTTTGTCATAAAGCTTTTTCATTGCTTTTTAATTAGGTAGTTGTTTGTTGTTGTATTCATCAAAGGTTGTTGTATAATTTGTTGTTTTTTGGTCTAGAGTGGTGGAGGTGGATGCTCACAAAGGGTCGTCTGAGTTCTATGTTGTCATGATTGCATTTTAGTTTCCCTTAGTTGAATCTTCATTTATGATCTTGTACTCATCCATGAGTATTGGTGTGAAGTCCAAGGAACCCTAGTCATCATCTAATAGCTTTGTGACTCATTCAATATGTTGTTGTTTATCTTTGTGTTGCACGAGTTCCACTTGTGTGGTTGGTGTTAAGGTATTCAATGGGTTCTCTTTGTTTTTCTCAAGTTGTAAGACACTATAAGGTTCATGATCAACATCAACTGTGTGGACTGTGTTTTTGTAAACATATTTCATTTTACAATGAAGAGTTGAAGGCACTGCATTCATCTCATGAATCCATGGTCTACCTAAAAGAAGATTGTATGAAAGATTATGGGGCATGACATGGATTGGGGTGTTCAATGTGACAACTCCAACTATAATAGGTAAAGTGATCACACCGAGCGGTTTCTTTTTTTCATTGTCAAAACCCTTAATAGATAAAGAATCAAATTGAATTTTTGATCTATCTACATGAAGCCTATCCAAAATATTTACACTAAACACATTAAGGGTTGAACCATTGTCAACAAGGGTTCTCTTTATCCCTGTGGTATTGTATTGAGCAATGATCATGAAAGCTTCATTTTGTTTTTGCACATCCAAAGGGGGAATTTCACTTTGGTGGAAAACACTGTTAGCATTCAATCCTTGAATTATGGTTTCTATATCATTCAGTTGCACATTAGAAAGGATAGGAACTTGTTGTAAGGCCATTTGAAGCATAGTGTGATAGGTAGGTGAATTTTGAAGTAAATCCCATAGGGATATCTTTGTGGGAGTGCTCTTAAGTTGTTCAACAAGATCATACTCCCTTAATCAAGGAGGAGGAGGAAAATTAGGCAAAGGTAGGGAAGTCGGGGTTGGTTGTGGTGGTCGTGGATTGTTTCTAGTGTAGTGTGTGTGAGCAACAACATCATGCGTAGGTGGGTAAAGGGTAAATTTGGGTGTATGTGGAGGTGGAGGTTTATGTGATGGTGGGTTAAAGGATGAGTTTAGGTTGGAATTGAGTGTGTTGTTTGTGTGAAGGTGGGTAGAGAATTAGATGGTTCTTAGGATGTCCCATGGGGTATGTATGAGGTCCATTGATCGAGGGAGAGCTAATGGAAACTTGCAATTCATAACCTCAGCGATCTTGGTTTGATGTATCTCTAATAAGGGGCAATCTATAATCACCTTTTGATCTAAGGAAGACACATTACTATTGTTTTCATTTTTGTGTCCCATGATATTCTCCCTAGGAGGAGAATTTTTAGGAGAACTACAAGCCAAATGTTTTTGACATTCAAAGGTTGGTTCGTCTAAAAGGACTTCATCGCAAGTAAGGGAATGATCAATGGTTGAATGTTCTTGCTCAAGAAGGGTTTCGCTAGGTGAAGGGGGACAACTAAGATATTCATGAGCATCATTGATTGTGTTATCTAGCATTAAAGTATCTTCTTCACAACTAGGAGAGATACTAGGAGAAGAACGAATGTTATTGTCATGATTACCTATGGTTGTTTTGTCTTGTTTTATCAATGTCTTGTCCACTAAGAGAGGTAACAGGAGAGAACAACTAGGAGTCTCAAAACACTCATCAATTAGTTCTTCTACCTAAATATCTTCTTTTCCAATAGGAGAGATATTAGGAGAAGAACAAATATGATTGCTAGGAATGTCCAAGGTTATATTCTCTTTCACAAAAACACTCTCATAGGGAGGGGATTAGAAAGTTTTCTTAACATGTCTAAATATGCAAGGTACTAACATTGTTTGAACAAAAATGAAAAGCACTTGTAACCATTTCGTGCAAAGCTTTAACAATATAAACAATGTATGTGCTAGGATGCAAAACAATTTTATCCAATATATGCAAAGTTTTAAGAATCAAACAATGTATATACAAGAATGAAAAGCACTTTTATCAAACTTATGCAAATTTTTATGAATAGAAATATTGTATATGCAAAAGTGAAAAGTACTTTTAGCCATGTGATGCAAAATTTTAGAAATGTAAGCATTTTCAGATCTAATGATGTTTGTAATTGAAGTGATTTGAAAAATGACTACCCTAAATTGATGTTTTTGAGTGAGATGCATAAGACAAATGTTCCCAAAACTTTTCAAACTTATAGTATATGATAATAGGAGGCTTAGGAAGCACATAAATGAGGTTTCTAACGCTATATCAGATAATGAAAAATATGGACTAGGACTAAGTCGCCTAGAATGGCGAACTAGTCCTAGTTAGGGGTTTTTTCAAAATTTTAAAAAAATTTCTTAATGGGTTTTGATGCTTTTCAATATGTATGACCTAAATAATAAAGGAAAATGTAGTTTTCATATTTTTTTCAATGATTTAAAATGCAAAAAAGAAAACTATATATGCACTATCACTAATGCACAATTGTAAACCCTAGAGTGCAAATTAATCAATGAAAATGCAATGAAAAGTTAATGCAAAGTTATCCTAGATGCACTTGGAACTGTAAGCAAAAAAAAATGTTCAAAATTCAAGTTCACCAAAATGTGGACAATGATTTTGGCACCCTAATGCTCTCTAACACTTTTAGGGTTTTTCACCTAAAAGGAGAGAGATGGGCCAAAATAGGCAATGTCTACACTCAAGATTAATGTAAAGAGGGATGTAATATGGCTAAATGTAATGTCTAAATGCAATAAGTTGAAAGAAAGATGACTTATTGATGTTAAACCTAAGAAATTTGAAGTGTTGGAAAACATAGTGTTGTATGCAAATATGAACTAAATGACCTAGAAATGTCCATGAAACAAAACAAAAAATTGTAAAACTGAGTGTGTGCACCTGGAGGCTAAAAAAGGATGGCATGAAGGTCTGGAATCCTAATAAAACTATTGCAGAAGTCAACTAGGACACTTGTGCCAATTTGTACAACTTAGTCTCAGTTCTGGAAAAACTGCCCAAAAACCTGTTTTAGCCAAATGGGTATCCAAATCTACAAAACCTTCAAAAAATACATTTAGTGGGTCTAAGTCACCACTGCTGGCACTAATTGAGTCTGACTGCTTAGTTCTCGAAAATTGTCTCGTGAACCTGCTTTAGCCAAATGGGTATCCAAATCTGCAAAACCTTCAAAAATAGGTTTAGTGGGTCTAAGTTATCACTACATTGGAGACTGACAGTCCACTTTTGAATTTATGAAAATTTGAAAGTGGAAACTTAAGCCCTCATTCTACACTTCTATAGGTGTCCGCTTCCTCAAACTCCTCGGGATTTTGGGCTTGAAAGTGACTTTTGTTGATATTTTGGCTTTTGTAAAGCAAGTGAGAGGTCTTTCTAACCCAATCTTCAATGATCTTCAAACCCCTCAAGTGCCTAAATTCTAAAACACACAATGAAAAGAGAAAGAAATGTTGAATATTAGGGCATGGGGTTTACCTTTTAGGTAATTACACCAAAATGAAGGAATGAGACAATGAAGCATGAAGTAATGGAGTTAATACCTTGCCATGATGATTGATCTTGATTTTCTGTAGCAATTGTTGAATAATCTGTCCTTGAATGTCTCTGAATGCTATCTTGATGCCCTAGCTTGCTTGAGAAGAATAATGAAGATGAATGATTAAATAAAGAGGAGTGAATGAATTAGGTCAAATGAGAGGGAAAGCGCTATATTTATACACAATTATGCCCTAATTCCTAAAAATACCTCATCACAGGCCGACCTTAGGTTTTAAGGAATAAAAACCTAAAAGAAATTTAAGTTTATTTTGATTTTTGAGCCAAATGGGACTAAGTCGCCACCATTGGCGATTTACTCCACTTGGGCATTTTTAAGTGGATGTTAGGAATTATGATAATTTAAATAATTTTTATTGGGTTCTTCTTCAACAAGACACTTAAGTAAGGCCTATAAGTGTATAAAGGGACCATTTAAAGCATAAGAAAGGTGTAAATATTGATGACAAGCCTAGGAAAGTGTGAAAGTTTGTTATAAGACCTTACAAAACTTTGAAATAGGTCTTGGTAAGGTTATTTAGGTGAATTATGATATTATGGTCTTAGAAAGAGCTAAGATGTCTTACAACACATTTACAAGACATCAATAAATGAATTTTATTCAATTTGTAAGGGCTCAAGACTGATGTGTGGATGTAAAACATCACAACACTCAAATCAAGGCCTCATTAAGTCCAATTTTTGTCATCAATTATTCTTATATCAAGAAAAGTATACACTTTTTGGAGACATGGAACTATAACAATTGATGGATAAATTCTATGAATGGATATATAATGATCCTAGAGAACATTATTGGTGTATTCTTTAACCTAAATGGTTTCACATTATAAGCAAAACCACTCACTTAATGATAAATGTCATTTTTTACTTTTCTTCTTTGATCTACACCTAATAGGGCATCATGACAATCCATTGGTGAAAGTACATACATCATGCCATATAACTCCCATAATCTCTTCTATGAATGGTTTTTGAAATGGGTTAGTAATGAATTCTTCATTTAGCATGTGATAGTCTACACAAATCTTAATTTTATCATCCTTTTTTTTATCAAAATGTTGATAGAAACACCCATTTCTAATCAAATGACCAAATATATGATGCCGACTTCCAATATTTTATCTATCTCATCCTTAATCTTCATCTATAGGTTAGGATTTGGGTGATTTGGCTAGTTCTTAACTATCTCAAAGCCCAATTTTAATCTAATTTGTATCTTCTTAGGAGATGGGTGCAATCCACTTATCTCCTAGAATCCTTTAAGGAATAAATTTTGGTACTCATGTAATAGATAAAATGCACATGCTAGTTGCTCTTATCCTTAATAATCCCATGTAGTGGCCATCTTTAGTGTGTCTTGTAAATCAAGGTTTTGACATGAACTATTTTCAATGGATTAATATAATGGGATGTGATGTCAGTGGATTTAATAATAATCCATTCTCCTTCATTGGTTTTGACCTTTATGTTATATATTAAATTTTCTACATTGATTTTTTATTTTTCAACTTCCTTACCTTTCCTTTTCGACTTTGTATTCTCCATTTTCTCTATAAAACCTTTCATCTACTTCCTAGTGTAGAAATATTATTTTCCAAACATCATTACACATTATCATTAACATATTCAATTCTTTTAACAAGAATGTTTTACCCAAAAAAATTAGAGCCAAACCTACTCTAGGGTTTGGGTGATGAAATTTGAAAGTGTATTGGAAGCTAGAAAAGAGTTACTCTCATGTGGAAATATCTTGGTGATTCTCTCTCTAGGTATCAAATAAGGATAAACCTTAAAAATTTCTACACAAACTCATGTACCCATAACTTTGTCACAATTCTCCACTAGAGGACCCAAAACACTATTCCATGTGATTACACTAAAGTAACTCCATTATAATTCAGTGCAAGTATTAATCTAGTTTTGATAAATTTGTATTTGAATGTCTTTGTGAAATTTATCTAGTCTATAAACTTTGAGAAATGGGTCATCCACCATTGTATTAAAATCTTCTCAAAAGTGTAGGGAACAATTGTGAGGTTATTTTGTTCTTCTATATATAAAAAAATTGTGGTTGTGTAATTTTCTTTAGGGTTGTACTTCTTGTAGTGTTGTAAATTGTCACCCTTAACAATTTCACACTATGTTTTTCTCCCCTTAAATTATCAAACCTAATTGAACACCTAATTTCCTAAATTATGCATTTCATGACCTAGTTTTAACAATTACCAATAAATTGCAAGCGAAAAACAAATGCATTCATCTAATACTGTAACTACAGGTTCTAAATTTTACTATAAAATCCAAATAATCAACAATGTTAATCATATTAGCAAGAAATATTTACAAGTACATCAAGACATGAGAAATAACTCCACACATGCCATGTCATCATACGACATATCATTCATACTACTTGAAATAATATGATACAATCATTGGCTTAAGCAATCCATCACCAACAAGTCATACAAATACAATAAGAGTACAAGTAATGTACACATACAATGGAATCATGATTACTATAATCCACTCATTCATTTGCAATCCAATAAATGTACAATTTGATAGTATATATATAAATAGTATTTCAATAATAATGTAGAGATATAACTAATGTAGCCTCTGATCGCTATTGACTCTCACAATCATTTGCAAGTCAGTAGATGAGAACATGGTCCAAACACTTTTTCCACCCAACCATAAAGCTTGTGTTTCCTCGAAGAATCCTTCCTAGCATGAAGAACCACCAACCCTGCACAAAATTATTAGCAAAAAGAAATAGATGAATAGGATGGAATCTGGTGCATGCCTAATATATCTACGTGCATTTCTATCATACTAGAACATGTAATGATCAATACTAGAATATGGAAAAGAGAAAATTTATAATAAATCCATCTATCACAATGGTCTAAGTCACTTGGCTAAGCATATAGCAATATATAGCTAAATAAAAGTAGAATTAGAAAAAACAGACTACACTCCTTGATAACCCATATTTGGCACTCATCCTGGAAGGTAAACTTTCCAAAATTATTAGCAAAAGAAATAGATGAATAGGATGGAATCTCGGGTACATGCCTAATATATCTACATGAATTTCTATCATACTAGAACATGTAATGATCAATACTAGAATATGGAAGAGAGAAAATATATAATAAATCCATCTATCACAATGGTCTAAGTCACTTAGCCAAGCATATAGAAATATATAGCTAAATAAAAGTAGAACTAGAAAAAACAAACTACACTCCCTAATAACCCATATTTGGCACTCGTCCTAGAAGGTAAACTTTCCAAAACACTCATGAATACAATAACATACATAATGACCACAATAAATAAATAAACACTCTTAATCCTTTTGTGCAAATGATTAAATTAACATCTTTCATCAATTCAAATCTTTCATACATTAAAACAATAATATATGTAATCAACATGCAATTCTTTTGACAGACAATAAAACCTTTCAACATAAAATTTTAAATATTAACTTGCAATCCATTTATTTTCATGGAACTAGTATTAACATACATTGATCTTTCAATATCTTCTCTCTATTTCATGAAATAATTATAATGCACGCAACAACTAATGTAATGTAATACCACTCTCACTTTCATGGAGTATTTAACTTGAAGTTTGACCATGTGTTCAAACCAGTTTGTACTAGATGAAATGCATATTTGTCTATTAATGTATATATATGGTTTTGTAATATGCACTAGTAGAACAATACTTAGACGGTTCGATGCAAAGTTATAAACAAGAATGTCTTTCGATCATGGTAGGATTGGATTAATGTATGGAAAACTAAAGGATAAACATTGTATATAAATTATAACCAATTTATACCATGACATATCGATGAAATTATTTCTAAATCAAAATAACATAAGGACTTAGAAACTATGAAGAAAGAAAACACATTGTTGTGTATTTGGGATTTAGTCAATAAGACCAATGCTGCTTCCACAAGCAAGCTTTGAATTGCTTACAGGAAGGCTGACGAGGTAGAGCCCCAACACCAACAACAAACTATCAAGTAAGCTTTAATTCTTCCTCTACAAGGCATCATTCAGTTCGCGACATATTCATAGTGGCTCTAGGAAAATTCACTGCATCAATTTATCGATGGAAAATTCACTGTCAACATTTCACCGTGGGAAATGACAAATTCATCACAAATAAATTTACTCGCGGTGAATATGCGAATGCTACTCATAGTACATGGCTAATCCATAGGTGACCATATAAAATAAACATTTAACTTAATGATTTGTGATTACCATTTGATTACCAGTAAAATGTGACTTAATATACCCACTTATCAGATTCTTGTCATCTTCAAGATGGATCTTGCTCTTCTTGATGTCGCGACCGACGCTTCCAATGGGGTGGGGCTATTTGCAGCTGAATTCTCTGGAGAATGGGAAACTTATGTCTTTGAGTGAGTTTAATTTGCAGGCTAATTTTGTTGAGGGAAATGCAGAGTTGAATTTCATGGACAGAGATCGAGCTTTAGATCATCTAAATTTATAGGCTAATTCTGTAGAGTGATTTACAGCTGAATTCTGTGGAGAATGGTAAGAAAAGTAGGGCTTTGAATGGGTGAATTCTGTAGGAAAATGACAAGGAAGAAACATGTTTGGTGAAAAAAGGAAAGAAAACCATCGTGGAAGAGGAATTGATGTTCGATAATTTGGCAAACAGTGACACACTAGAATGAGCAAGGCGTTGGAAAAAGCTTCGAAAATGGCAAAAGCAGGCCTCCAATGAGACCAGGCCCCAAGACGGCAGTCAAGAAAAGGTAGCGTTCTATTCCAAATCTATACCAGCAATTGGTGTGGGGATTAAATCTCATCAATTATCATTGTTGTTCTGGACTCCATGTTCCTTGTGCTACAGGTAGTATTTTATTTCCTAGAAATGCATAGACGATCCTCTTTCTTCTGGACATAAAGTCGAACCAGAACTTTATCAGCAATGACATTATGCATATCCGTATGCATGGCATGAGCAAGAATGGCGCGGCTCATCTTTCAGATGTTCTATCAAATCATTTTATTCACCTTGGTCTTGTCCATGCTTCGCCATTCTCATGCATATTTGGCGTGCTGGAAATCAGCACGAGCTATTTCTTGCATATCCATCCTTCATGAATTCTTGTCTATGCTTCCACATCGTTAGCATGTCTACCAAGGCATTTGCAACTTCAACATCTTCATGAGATTCATGTTTCACTGAAAATCCATCGGTTGTTGCAGGCACATCACCATCAACATGAAATCTTGTCAAGAGTTAAATCTAGAACGACTTGTATTTGACCATTCATAAGCTTTCTTTGTGAGATCTATCAGGGTAAGGTGTTATGGAGGGGCTTCCTAAAACAATTGCATGGGTGCTCTTTAAATTTTTTAGGAATATTTTAAAGTTGGCCGTCTCATGATTTTAATAGTGCAATTCAGTTTAAAATTTTAAACTCCAAAATTTAAGGAATGAACTGCAGTGCTTTATAAAAATAAATAAATTTTCTCTCATTTTTATTTTGTGATAGGAATTTAAAATTTTAGATGATAGACAAGTGGCAGAAAAAAAAATTTACTTGGCCAACTACATGCAAAATGTGAAACATATGAACTACATTGTGTGTGCAAGATTCCATCATACTCATCGATATCAATTAGCTAAACACCCCTACCTCGACCATGTTCTCGCCTTCGATATGTACTTGCACACACTTGCACTTAAATTTTCATTAATAGTGTTAACCCATAAACTATAATTGAAGCATATGGAAATTTAGCTCATAATCATAGTATGATAACTATTTAAATTTCATTTCTATGCATCCAGATTAACCATCAATTTCAATTTCAATTTCAATTTCAAGTATTAAAAATAAAATCTAATTTAAATCACATTTGTTCACAATCATAACATGCCCAACCAATATTCTCAATTAGTTCAATTTATTTAATAATTAAGTTAATGCAAGAAAATGAGATGTGACAAATACTTTGTCATCGACAACTTAATTTTTGAAAATAGGGCTAGGAGACATACGCTCTGGGTGCATGGGTCCCCCTATTTTGGCTCCAAATTCAAATTTGTCGGTGTCAACACTTTATTATTTGCAATTCAAGTGTTCTTGAAGTCAACTATCAAGATTTAATTTGTGGGAAATTAGAATAATTACATATAAATACCTAGTTATTGCATCATTTCAAACTTAACAGAAAAATAAAGAGCAAGAATTATTGTCAAGAGCATTATTGAGCAAGTCAAGAACAACATTTTAGTGATTCATTATAGCAATTCAAGATCTAGGCATCATGTTAAGCATTTATCATGTTGTTATGTAAGTGTATTCATGTTATATTATCATATTGTTTGTGAAGGCTAGCTCTTTGTAGGTCTTCAAGCAAATCAAGCAAGCAAGATCCAAACCTTGAGGAGATGTGCCTGACTTCAATTTTTCAAGGAAGCCATTGAAGGGTGGTGAGTTGCAAAATTTTGTTGATTCATCATTCCTTCTTATCATTTATCCATTTATCATTGACATTGTCACTGTGGAAGTGGAAACACTAACATGGGGTTTTCAACTAAGTTAAGCCCCTAAATGGCACAACCCTTCCTCTCTCTTTGAATGTAAAACTTTCAAGTTTGAAAGAGATTGAAGGAAGTTTGAATATCAATTATCTATTGTCACAATCAAAACCCTACATCTTGTCAACTCAC